>BSBM01000438.1:14537500-14622148 GCA_027924585.1 Larix kaempferi
GAATTTATAAAATCAGTGCGACTCCTACTTATGCTTACAAAGCAAGTGACAAATCTGAAACACAGTTGTGGAATGAGATATCTGTTCACTTGAATTAGGACAATTTTATAAAACGAACTTCTATGGTTGAAGGAATTCCACACTTGCACAGAATTGAAGGTAGAAAAATGCAAACCACTAGCAACTAGCTTTTTTTTTTTTTTCATAAGCAATTGAAGTTTACATGAAATCTCTACTAAGCAATTTAGTTTTATATAAAATATCTACTAATATATCCACTACTATGTAACGAAGCATTGGTATCTAGATTGAAAGGATGCAATGTTTTTTCTATGTTTGAAATACTACGTTGGATTTTGGTAGATTGCAATTTAAGCAATAGACAAATTCAAAACCACATTCATGGTTCTCGTTGACAATACCAATGGAAGTCCATGCCATTTGGATTGTCTAATGATCCATATGAGTTTCAAAGGCACATGGAAGACATAAAAAACTAGATTTTGCAATTGTTTAGATTGATGATATCATATTTTTTTTCAAAATATTTGCAGGAGCATAAGAATCACCTTGAGCATTTTTAGCTATTGGTATATAAACATGGTTTGTTCTTCAACTTCCAAAATGGATATTGGAAGATTGAGTGTAGAAATAAGTGTCATAAGTTCCGACACATTATTTTGGAAAAAGTTGGCATGAACATAATGTCCACACTTGCAAGAGGCTGTGAGACGTAAATCTACATCAATACTTCCCATACGGTTGCCATGATCTTGGTTGTGCACTCTACTAGGGTATACTGAGTCTTAATGCAATATCTCCTATGTATGCTCTCTGCCATGCACCAATAGTGATATTGACATATCAAAATTAGAGATATTGTAATTCCACTCCTATGTTCTTTCTCTCTCTCTCTCTCTCTCCCCTACTTCCAACTATTCATTCTTTCTAGTTCTATCTAAAGTTTCCTTTCTTGACATTTTATTTAGTTGTGAAAAAGATTGCAGGCTCAACTCAAATGAAAATGAAAGAATGCAATTGTATATCGTAAATTTAACCCAAAAACTGATGGTTATCTAGCTTCATGATCAAATATCTATAGTACAAGCATGTTCTAGACAATCAATTGTCTCTCCCTCCTTTTTAAGGTAGGATGAAGCTGCTCCCCCCTTCTAATTATCCCCTCATATAATACCATTAGAAATTCTACCCAAAAAATGTTATAGGTATCATGGTTGTCATGTAGTAAAGCGGACTCATGACTAATGACATGCTACTCCACAGAGAGGTTGACCTGTCTAAGTTATACCATTTTTAAACATAGCCCAGGGCCAATGTGATAGTCATACTATTAAAACACCACAAAGATCATGATAGGGTCTTGACAATGAAATAATTTGTTGGCTTAATATGAGACCTAGGTTTGCATTAGTCTCTAACAAGGGGTCTGTTTTAGTGTAGGCACAATAATTTTCAATCCCCATAAAGGGGAGAGTATCACACAAAGTGTTGTATAAGTAGATCTCAAATAATATTCCTGATGCAACCATTTATGATCCCAATTCCTACACTAAACAAACAATTGACAATGCATGACCCTTAACATCAAATCACAACCTCCTTCTACCCATTCAACTATTAAACATTACCATCCATGTTATCATTCATTTAAATCTAGGTACACAACATCTATGCAATCAAAATAATGTCATTCAATATAACAAATAAGGCACAAAAATAAAGGACATCAACACAATGCACCACAAAGTAAACAAAATATTGAAAGGGGAGCCTCATTCCATTAAATTCCAACATGATTCAATATATCATTACATAATATCCATTCATTAGGTTGCAATAATAGCATAGGCCCAATACCAAGGCTCTATATCCAAGATCTACTATTATCGTTGTAATATCCAACTAAAATCCAACCCATAAATAGGCCAAGGCCTTTACATTTGTATTGTCATGCCAAGAAATTGGAGGACTCATGCAAACTTAGAAACAATTAGTTTACTTTAAGTTTTTCATTTATGAACCAATTGATATGTTTTCCACTTTAGCCGAGTGTATTAAGTCTTCTAACACTCTGCTCTTTAATCGCCTACATTTCTGTGTGATATGATGGTTTATGTCTCCCACCATCTTTGATATTCTTTATCACTGCTAAAAACCTTTATTTTGGTTGTTCTTCCCCTTTGAATCTCCACAAACACTTTCTTTACATTTCTGAACTATTTGCAAGATAAACATGCTCCAACAAGAATTATAATCGATCTTTGGTAATATACTAATTGTATATATGATTGTGTTGTTGATGTTGTCCATGGTTGGTATAATGTGCATATATGTCACTCTCCTTATATACATTTCACATTTAAATTATCTTTTAATATGTTTGGAGGTGTTGTACCCCTGAATTCCTTCTCCCCTTAGGCTTGATCATAATCCCATTAGAGATTATTCCCCCCCCTTTAAGATTCTTATATAATATAAAGATTGTCCTTGGTTTGATTTTAATCCAAAATCAATGGATTCCTTCCACCCCATTCTAAGAAAATCCATGGACCACATCAACATTTGAAGTTTCATGATCATCGAAAGAACATCCAAAGAGAGGAGCCACATATGGCTAGGATATCACTCTCTCATCAGATAGTTGGTACAAAATATCTCATAGTAGTTATCAAAATGGAGTGTACTCTATATTAGAGGAGCTGCAAATGGATAGGATCATGTCCTCTCTTTTGATCCACAACCTATATTGTATTTTTTGGTGATGGTAAGAAAAAAGAAAAGTGACAAGGGAAAAAGTTACAATTGACTAAGATCTTACCATCTTGTTTGATTAATGATATATATTGCACCACATGATATCGAATAACAAAGGAAAGACAAAAGATAAAAGTTTCCAACGGTTAAAATTTGTTTCATCATATCATATCAACAATTATTAAAAACTAGTGGCATTCGGGAAGGATAAAGGTCATTGACTTGAAATTGTTGTGAATGGTCCAAATCTATTGAGGCCAAGAGATCAAAAAGTGATGATTCCTTGTGGATCCATTGCTCCATTTATGAAATTTTTAGGACATTGAGGTTCCAAATATTATGCAAGGAATCAAAGGTGGACTTATATAAATAAATATTGGTTGAGACCTTCTAGAAGTGACATCACACATAATTAAAGAATATGACCTCATACACCTTGATGACAAATCAAGAAAGATGATGTAGTATAGAAGGTGATAGTGCCCATTAATTAAATGTAGGAATAAGGATATCCTCATTTGAGAAATGAAATATGGATTCTTTCCTATACAATCATCATAGGTAGTGTGAGAATAACTTTGAAAATATATTATCAAATGGTTCTGTAGGATCATTTTTATGGTGCAAAAGCTTATTGTCTATCGCCTTTTATCTACCCAACTTGAGCTAGCAACTAGATTTGAAATTGATTCTAGATAAGGATACATTTTGCTACTCTCCCTTTTCAATCTTATCTTCTCTTTAAATTGCTCTGTCATGCTGAGAAAATCCAAATCTTCTTCTCAAGAGTCGTTAACTAAATCTAGTAGCACTTGCTCAAGGATGAGTGATGTTTTATCTGCTGCTACTATTCCTTTAGTCGACTATTTGGTTTGAGTGGATCCAAATACCTTCAAGTCACCCAAGTAAAAAGAATTATCCATGTGATCTATGTAAAGTTTATGATATGTCGAATATTTAAATATGTATATATATATATATATATAATTAATAATTAAAATTTATTAAATCGGTTTAGTTTTATTAGTTGGGAGGAATGAGTGATACTCTTTGCTTCCGTTCCTAAGGCTTTGTCTTTTATCAAACCATGGGTGATTGTGCCATATCTCAGTATTCCATTTGGAATAGGCCTATCTCTAGTATCTATGTGGGACTCATGTCTTTAAATGCTGCAACACAAGCTACATGTATGTCATCACAAGGATCTCCCCTTCGCAATGGAGCTAATGGTTGTTGGGCACATTCTTCAGGCGTTAGATGTGTATTATGTGTCTTGTTGGTTTCCCATCAGGGTTTACCTTAGACGGCTTGAGCATATTTTGAGATCATATCTTTGGTCGAAGTATGTGGGGCGTAATGGTCTTCCCCTAGTTGTGTGGGATGTTTTCACACTCCCCAAGGATGAGGAGGTTTTAGGATGGATTGATGTGGTTGCAAAAGGTAGCCTTTTGGCTTCCAAGTGGGTGGTATAGAGTTTGGAGGGTTTGACACTTTGTCAGGTTTTCTTTAAGCATCATATTATCTCGGAAAAACATTTCAGTAGGGTGTGTGGTAGGTTTAGCTTAAGTGACATCATTTTTGTACCCTCTTTATTTTAGGTTAGGGGCTCGATTTTCTTCAGTGGGGATTTGTGGGGATTGGAAATTGGTGTCTAGATTGGTTTGTTTGTAGTGGAAGGAAGTAGAGTTTGGTGGGGCATTTCCTCCCATCTATTATGGGTTGACAATATTAGGGAATTTGTAGTTTAGAGTTTCCATGGTTCTAGGTGTGTCTATTGAGTCAGAAGGTTTTATTCCAATGGAGAGATATTTCAGACTCTGAGGCTCACTCATGGAAGGAGTGGAAACCAATTGCTCATGAGTATGGGTTGTTGGCGTTGGATCTCCCCTCAATAATGTATTTTTAGTTCTTTCTCACATAGTCAAATTTATTTAAGATGAACATTAGGATGCTTGGGCCCTTCTTAAGGGATTGGTAGTGGCTCTTTGGCACACCTTTAATGCGAAATGGGTATCATTAGATCCAGAGGATGCGTGGGTTCATGGACTAAGTGTTTTGTTTGTGTGTCTTTCCAAAAAGTTGCATGTGCTTGCTTAGCTAGTAATTTATCAAGGGCTCATGTCGACGACCAGATTAGCTAAAATTGGCCTTTTGAATGGTGTTTGCCAAGGGTGTCAAAGACAAAAGATGGTCAACCACATTTTTTGGCACTGTAGATTTGCATGATATTATTGGAGATTTGTGGAGGAACACCATCCCGATATGTTCCTAAACACACTCTATTGGAGAGATGCTTTATTTGGAGAAGGATACTCCTTCACACTGGAATCACTTTCTGGTTTGTGGCATTGTTTATTGATTTCTTCTGTGTTTGTGCTTTGGAAACTCAAATGCACATATGTTTTTTAGTATGAAAGTAGCTCAATTTCTCCCTTTATTGCTCCTTGAAAAGATGATGTTTATTATCAATTATTATCCAAAGGTGCTTAATTAAAGATGCTACTGAGTTAAATCCTATTGTATATTCGAATTTTATTTCTCAAACTTCCACAAAAAGGTAGAATAGGCATTATATATACTAATAATTATAAATAATTGATTTCTTCTTTGTTTGTGCTTTGGAAACTCAAATACACATATGTTTTTTAGTATGAAAGTAGCTCAATTTCTCCTTTTATTGCTCCTTGAAAATACGAAGTAATAAGCATTGTATATATACTAATAATTATAAATAAATTTATATGAATATAAAAAATATTTCTCAAATCTTCCTTTACTTTATTTTCAATACAATTGAAATTGCAAAGAGAAAAACATTACACAATTTATTATGACTATATCAAATATATATTTCTTCCTTTACTTTAATATCAATACTATTGAAATCGCAAAGACAAAAACATTACACAATTTACTATGACTATATCAAATCCAGGCTTCTTGAGATAGGCAATTATATTTTATAATATTGGCAATATTTATATGACACCCAGCAGGAAATGGTTAAATATTAACTGTCTCAGAGATATGGCGCCAATTGGAGCTCGGCTGCAGAAAATTCTGTCCCAAAGATAAGCTATAGTATTTTAGTTTAATTATTATAAATACACCATATAAACAAACCTTGAAACAACTTATGTACCAACGATACCAGACTGACCTTTCAATGTTTCTTGAGGGATATTGTTTTAAGAAATTAACTATATTAAGAAATACGGTATTGCAACATTAACTATGGCTAGAGAATAGAAGAATCATTGCATAACCTATTATGGTGTATCTGAGAAAGCAACCTAATGAGCTCATTTGCTTTCTGCTTCGTCCTTGGAGAACAGTCCTGCATCTGCAACAGAAAAAGAAGTCTCTCAAGGGTGCCGATCCGGACAACTTCTATCACCAGCTCTTCTTCTGGAGAATTGGAGCAGACTTTAAAGAGAATCCCAACTGCGTAATTAGTTCCAGTATCAGACACCGCCAGCAAGCTTCTAACAATACTCGGTACCGCTAGGGCATGGCCCAGTATGGCAGATCTGCCTTCTGAAATTGTCGAAATTGCCTCCAAAAGCGCCAAGGATTGCTCTGACATAGTTGTGTCTGCACCAGGAAGAAGCTCAATCAAACGAGGAACGACACCTGCTTTGGCGATCTTCGCTCTATTTTTAATCATGGCACAGAGATGAAATAATGCCTTCAGGCTGGCCTTAATGGCCGAAGAATATATATTTTCGCCTAACAGCTTCAGCAGTCCGTCTGTGATTCCTTCTCTCGTTCCAATTTCTCTGGCAAAAATTCTATTGTTTGCCAATTTTTCCACAATAGATGCTGCGTTCACTCTGGCCTCCAGTGTGCACTTTGCCAAAACCCATTCCAGGGTTGCGAGAACAGAAGGCCTCATGAAACCGGTGCTGTTAGATATATCATCCACAGAGAACAATGAAATTGCACCGATTGCTTCTTCCACAATTTCACGGCCTGCGTCCATTTCAGAATACAGTGGGGCCTCTGAATCCAAAACCTGGATAAGAACTGCCAAAACTCCCTCGCATTTGACAAACTGTCTTTTTCTTTCCTTGGTATTGGTTAGACTTCTGATCAGTTTCTTCAAAGTTTCAAGTTTATCTGTAGTTGCACCTTGAATAATATCCTGAATCATTTGGCGCACTTTACTTGGCTCTGCAACGGGTTTTTGTGTCGGAATTCTGTTGACGGCATTAGAACTGTTGGCAACGCACCATTCCTGTATCAGCCTGCGAAGAGTATGATTGGGGATGATCTCATTGCTATGAAGAACCTCCAGAGTCACTGGACATACATTATTTCCCTCGTCAAACCATTTTTCAATTGAACCTCGGTCGTAGCTCATTCCTGTGGATAGGGTCACTGGGTCTGTCATCAGTTCCAAAGATATAGGACACATGAATACGGGCGGGATAGATAACGATATAGAGAGATTCACAGGTTTGTTTCCTGCATCTGACGGCATGATTTACAAGCTCTTCAAATCTAATATAGTCCCCTATGTTGGAAAGAAAAGCTAGCATAGAGAAACCATCACCAGACAATTAAAAAACTTGTATTACTTTAAAAAATATGAAAGACCGTTGACCACTCGCAAACTGGAGAAGTATTCAGGTCGATATCCTGGATCTACTGTTTACGAACATTACATTATATGAAAGTCACCATAACAGAAAGAAAAAAAAGTTAAAAGATGGATGGTGGATTACCAGAGAAGAAAACCATGGATCTATCATTGACAGAGCATGGGACATCAGGGAATTAAATTGAAAACAAAATTATAATATGGCATAAAATTGCTGATTAAATATACCTTAAAGTAGCATCACAGTACGGAGGAAAACTATTCTACAGCATGAAATGCCTTCTGAGCATGACCAACAGACAGATACTATGACCAAATAATTGTGTAGCCTCAAAATATGGTAAAAACTTCTGAATTAACAATGAAACGTCGAGAGATGATCGCAAGCCAAACTTCTTGGGTACCGAAATAAACTAACAAAATTATGAACCAAAACCGAAATTACGGAAGGTGTGATACCAATCTAATTTTCGAAAGCTTTACAACACGGAAAGGTGGGGAACCTCTACATAAATGAAAATGAAATCCATCTTTCAGACGCGTCAAACGGTTTTGCCGAGCATTTTAATCTTGAAATTTGAGATCGTATAAAATAAAGCGCGTGATAAGATTCTGACGAGCCTTTTACTCTTGAATGTTGAGATAGTGGATTGAATTTTAAAAAGCAAATAGATCAGATCATTGATTACAATGTACATATATTTTTATAGCCTCTCTTCGACCAGTCATTCAACGGTATTCTGGGCTGAACATTCAAACTACGAGCAGCTTCCAATTGGAAGACTCCGATTCAAAGATTAATAACATGATTTACTTCTTCTAGAATACAATAATAAATTAATGCGGTCAAGATCATGCCTCACGTTTGCCCGCCCATTATTTACTTGACTTTGACTATAATGACACGTGCAAGGAGACTCAGGTTCACACGAAAATTGCTGAAATCCTTTTTGGCCTGTGTGATATTTTAATCACAGATTGTAAATTTATTTTCCATTGACGGGTACATTCATCGTATCCCTTAAAACCAGAATGGAAACTCGCGCAAGCAAACCAGACTTAAAAATCAATGGAAAGTCATGCAAATCAAACAAGCAGTCTCATCCAAATTGGTAGACCCTCGTCACCCGTCTACTATCTAGATGAGTTGTCCCTTTGTGTCACGGCAATATCATCCTAATTTGTAGGTGCTTGTCACTGGTCTACAATCTAGATGTGTTGTAAGACCGTATCGTGAAACGCCAGAAGTGGACATACGAGTGGCATTAAAAGAAATGTGAAGGAAAGTAATAGTCCAAAGATTAAGAGTTGTGTTGTAATTTAGTTTCTTCCATCTATTGGGAGCGTTGTGTTGGAATTTAGTTTCTTCCATCTATTGAGACGAGAGTTGTGTTATAATTTAGTCACTTCCATCTATTGAGACGGAAGAACAAAACCCAAATTGTGACATCGACAAGTTAAGAGGACAATGAAAAGAAGTTAAAAGGTCATAAGAAAGTTAACATTTTTTAATTAGTTTAATTAGCTATAGGGGTTTATATCTTAGAAATTGGGGTGAATTATCTATGTTTTTTCTGCATGGGATAAGTTTACTGTCGAGATTGATTTTATGGGCGTCGTCCATATTGGTAGTTCATGGAAGCTAAATGAAAGAAGCTCGGTGGTAACTTGTAGCTAGGCATGGATAACCAGTAGCTGAACAATCATAAAAAAAAGGAGAAATATGAAAAATAACTAGTAGTTGATGCATGGATACATGGATAACTTCGGCAAATCATGGATGATAACTAGAAGAGGCTTAACCATAACATGTAGCTAAACATGGATAACTAGTAGTTGAACAATTATAAAAAAATGAAATATAAAAATAACTTGTAGCTGATAGCCATTCATTGCAGATAACGAAAAAAGGTGGTAATAACATGTAGCTAGCCATTGATCTAAACCAGTTTAACTAGAAGAATTCCTAAGAGAATATCAATTAGGATTCCTAGAATCTATTTGAAGGAGGCTAGAATGCATATAAATAATGCAATTGAAAAGGCTAAGAGGCAATGGAGAGATAAATAGAAACAAAAGGGAATTGATAGGCGAATAGGAATCCAATAAATTTTTGATTATTTCTGATTTATAGTGTATGTTTATAACAATTTGTAATGTGGTTTGTTGTTTGCATAGAAAAAGGATAATACACGTTTACATTGCCTTCGGTAGAAGAAAAGGATTATCCTCGGTATATCTGATCTTTCAAGTTCTGCAATCCCATCCTAATTTCTTATTGCTAATTATCTTTTGTGTTTTTGTTCCAACAAAGAATCTCCTGGCAGAGAGAAGACTAGAGAAGGTGAAGGAAGAGGCTCAATGAGCGACTTTGTATGCTACGGTATGTTGTCCCTATACGTAAGGTAACTATATATCTAGATTTTTGTTTAGGATTTACATTATTTGTAGAAGTCCTGTAAAATCATTTATAACGCCTTCACCCCCATTGCTTTTGGTTGCCCCTTTTTCCATTTAGATGGACAGGACTTCAATACTGAGTGACACGAACTTTGCAATCTCAAACTCTAGAATGTTAGAGTACAACCAGATTCCATTCATGGTTTTCAACAGCACACAACATGAACCAACACTTCATGTTATCTCCAGAGATCAGCTATATCATTTATACATTCTCGTACTTTCCCTTATCTATTGCAGCCGTTGTCTAGTTTTTGGGAATCAAGGTACATTGGAAAATTATATACCCTTCTTCTCCTGCGGCCTTTAAGAATTGCTTGTCTGGATTGAGCCAATCTCAACACATGCCCATGAGCTTATATATGTTGGGTTTCATGCGCTCTGCTCATTACGATCGTATTTGTGTCCAAGTTAACCGATAGCCCATAAATACATAGCTTGCAAGTTTTGATTAATTGATTCCGAAAATAATTTCATGCTCTATACGTAACACTGCCCTAATCATTATATGTGTTATTCTTCTTCTAGCCAGTGATGCAATGGAGGGTCATCCTCTGAAACCAGGTTCAGGTCCACGTCCAAGTTAGTGAATGTTATCGAATACATCATGGATTTTGTGACTGCAGAAAATTTAATTAACTTATCATCTGTTTTTTCTTTGTCGAGCAGGCAGAAGTGATCCAGTGACCAAGGTGATGATGCCTAAAGCAATGGAGTATATGGTGATTAATTTGTTTGTAATTTCTCTGGCATAACATACATATATTGTCGATATTTATATTCAAAATAATTGTGATTTCTGTGTATACTTACAATTGCAGATTAATGCTTAGAAATAGAAATCAATGAAGGATGAGGTTGATGAGGAGTCATGTGAAAACATATATAAAGAAAGTTGTCTAATGAAACAGACCCTGGTTGCACATACACATTATATCTACACACATAATCATGGTAAAGCATAGTGACCGAGGCTTCTTGGAATTAATCCCAACTTCCCACCTACCACATTCACTCCTCAATAACTCAACTACCTTTCCATGTGCATAATCCTTCCTCTCTGGAGTGGCAAAAAATTAATCAGCCTTCTCGAGTCACGTCACGTTTCAGTACCTAAGAGTAGTAAAATTTATTTTCTATCATAATCTCGTTGACGTTTTCTGAGGGTCGATGGAAGAAGTCTCCAGATTTTATATATATATTTTTTAAGAATGGATGAATTGCTCACTATTTTATTTAATATATAGTGATAGGCTAATGAAAAGAAGAGAGTGTTGGGTGAATGTAGAAGACAGGGTATTCTTCCTTTGGTTATGCAATTTCATGTATATTTTGTTGTCGCTATGTAGCAGCAAGTTTTGTGTTTTTTTGTGGGACTGTTGTAACAGGGGTTAAAGGAGTTATGAATGTACGGAAAGATCAGCAACTCTATTTTGTGAATAATGTTTGGAACATAAACTCTACAACAGTTTATCTTTGTTGATTATTTTGTTTTTCACTTGGTATCAGAGCTTAAGCTTTTAAGAGCTAGAGGTTTTTAAGAAATATTTTCAAGGAGTTAAAGTTTTACTCAGCAGAAAGATTTACAGTCAACAATGGAAGCTCCAACCACAAGTTTGAAAAACTCACTAATTCCTCAGTTCAATGGGAAAAAATATGATTATTGGGCAATTATAATGAAGGCGTTATTCTGCTCTCAAGAAATTTGACAGCTTGTTGAAAACCGGCTACCCAGAACCAACAAATGCAATAGTGTACAATGCTCTAACACAAGTAGAGAAGGACCTATTAAGGGATAACAAAAAGAAGGACTCTAAACCCCTTTTTTATATTTACCAAGCATTGCATGAGAGCATCTTTCCAATATTTGCAGAAGAAACACAATCAAAACAAGCATGGGATATTCTACAAACAACATACCAGGAAATGGCCAAGGCGAAGAGACACAAAATTGCAAATGTTGAGAACAGATTTTGAGACCATATTCATGATGGAGACTGAATCAGTAGATTCATTTTTTACACAAATTATTGGACTAGTTAACCAAATCGGGTCTCATGGTGAGACACTCAAAGAAAGAAGAGTGGTTGAAAATATTTTGAGAAGCCTACCTACAATGTTTGAGTCCATTGTTGTGACCATAGAGGAGACAAAGAGTATCTCTCAATTTTTCAGTGGATGAGCTACATGCATCCCTCATTTATCATGAGCATAGACTAAGCGGGTTAGTGAATACATCATTGGAGCATGTATTGAAGTCACAAGTTTCAATCAACCATGGTAGAGGCAAAGATAGATCAAATTTTAGAGGTACAGGAAGAAATTCGTATAGAGGTGGAAGAAGTAGCCCATTAAGCTCAAGTGGCAGAGGCAGCAGCCAAAACTCAAGTCAAAACCCATCCAAAAATCAATCACAAGGTGAAAGGTATGACAAATCTCAAATTCAATGTCATTATTGTAAAAGGTATGGGAATTATTCAAATGAGTGTAAGAAGAAACAATATATGATCTTAGCAAACCAAATGCAAATTTCAGAAAAGAAAACCAAAATCGCGGTAGTTCGTTTTTATCTTGTAATGTTGCACAATAACATAAAAAGCATGTATGGCTTTTAGATCCAGGATGCAACAATCATCTAATAGAGAACATAGACTTGTTTTCTAGTTTAGATGAAGATTTAAAATCTGATGTCACATTGGGTAATGACAACAAAGTGTCGGTTATGGGTAAAGGATACATCAACATTGTAACTAAACATGGGGAGAAGAAGTATATTTCATATGTGTATTTTGTTCGTGGTCTAAAACACAATGTAATGAGCATTGTACAACTTCTTGAAAAGGGGTATGAAGTCTTCTTCAAAATAGAGAATGTATTATTTTCGATAAATTTCCAAGTAGCCAATTCACTGTCAAAGTCAAAATGACAAGTAATAGAATGTTTCCCTTAAAGATTAAGCTAGATTTGAATTTGCAATATACTAAAGCACACCCTGCAATGAACTAACAAGAGGATAAAGAAGAAGGTGTAGCGATCACATAAACAATATTTAAAACATAAATTAAAGATGAAAATTGGTTATGGAATTTACGCTTTGGGCACTAAGCTTTGGAGGTCTAAACCTATTACATAGGAAGAACATGGTAAGCTGAATGCCACTCATAGAGACACTGGCAAGAGTGTGTGAAGGATGCACTATGGAAAAACAACATAGACAATCATTTCCAACATGAAAGTCAGTTAGAGCGAAGGCGACATTAGAGATTGTTCATTCAGATTTGTGTGGACCAATGCAAACACCTTCAATTGGTGGATGTGTTTATTTCTTGACATTTATAGATGACTACACAAGAAAAACATGGGTCTTCTTTCTAAGGCATATGAATGAAGTGTTTTATTGTTTTTTTCAATTCGAAGTCCAAGTAAGATCCACGACTGAACCCTCCAACGAACTTGGAATCACTTTTCCCTTGCAATGTTCTCTCTCTACTACTTATAAGATTTTATGAGGAAGAAGATTCTAGGAATTAGGTTTAAATCACTCAGTTTAGTTGTTAGACACACTGTCTATTTTGTTTTCATATTTAATTAATAATTTAGTTTATTTGTAACTCTCACAATTAATTTTATCTTTATTTAATCAAAATAGGATTTTTACTCATCCTAACATCTAGTTGATCTTAGTTATCAACTACTCGACCATTCTAATCTCTTGCATGCTCGGTCCTTCTTTGAGTGGCATTCCAAGTCAATTTAAAAGAATAAATTAGATAAAATAATTTAGTTTAATAATAATTCAATGGATTAATGATGCTCCAGAGTTCTGAGATCAACATGAGTTAATCACCGTGAGTATAAGAGCTCCATAGTATTATTGCTCAACACTCACTCAACTAATAGTCTTGGTGCTCTCGAGCTTATGCTTAACACTAGTCAACTAGTGCAAATAGTCCAGATGCTCTAGAGCTCACTTGCTCAAAATATTTTAATACACAATATTAAAATAGTTTAGGTGTTATTCAAAGCTCACTTGCTCAACCCCCAAATAAACAGTCTAGGTGCTCCAGAGTTCATTTGCTCAACACCTATCATAATGAATTAGCTTCTTAGAAAGAAATAAAGATAAAACAAAAGTAATATTTTCTTGGGATATTAGAGATAGAAACAACAACCAGGACGAGACTATGATGAAACATATGCTCTAGTTGCTAGAATGGAAAGAGTAAGGGAAGTATTTTTTCGATAAATGTTATATTCTTTGCATATTTATGGGGGGGATTCTCCTGTCAATGGCACACCTAATGATCCCTTCGGCACCTTCGGCTATTTTTGGGGAGTTTTCAAAAAATATGTAATTTAATCCCGGTTAAAGTATTGGGGTCTATTTTCTAATCCAGTTTAACGGATTAGGGAATTGGATGCTACATAATACCTATATTGTATTGTGAGTAATTCATAGTGAGAATGAGAAAATAAGAGGTGTGGCTCTAATTTTTGCTAGTTTTCCTGGTTAAGGGTTTCTAGGGTAAATCTCTGTGTATTATGTGTGAATGTTATGGTGTATTCTATGTTTTGCTTAAAATAATATTTATGCTTTGCTTCTCTACACAGGTTTAATACTTATATTCTTAGCAATAACAACCCACCATAAATGGAAGGTATACCAAATGGAAATGGCATCATCTTTCCTAAATCGAGTATTAAAAGGGGAAGTGTATATAGATTAGCCACATGGATATGAGGTTCAAGAGAAATAAGACAAAGTGTTTAAGCTGTAAAGGAACTTTATTGTTTGAAGCAACCATCATGGGCATGGTGCAACAGGATTGACACATATTGTTTTGGCAATTTGGATTTAGCAAAAGCGATGTTGAGACCACCCTCTACATAAAATAAAGCGATTGTATGATATTAATAGTTTTTTTTATGTAAATGATTTAATATTCATGGGGAATGATGATATTTTCATTGCTAATTTCAAAGAGACTATGAAAAATCAATTTGAGATGATAGATTTAGAACTATTAAGATATTTTCTAGGCATAGAGGTGCAGCAAAAGAAAAGTGGCATTTTTATCTGTCAATCAAAGTATGTAACTGATATGTTGAGGAGGTTTAAAATGAAAAACAGATAGCTTTCTCCCACACAAACATCCATAGGTTCGAAATTGAGTAAGGATGATTGCACGGGGGATTCACTAGGAGGCCAATATAATACCACGTCCGTTCATATTGGGGGTATTAATTAAACATGAATACCCAAATATTATATTGCTTATATAGTAAGGGTGGTTAGGGTTATTTTATTTAATTAAGCAATACACAATACGTTGGGGTATATATTATACTGATGGGCTACCTAATGTCCCCCGAAATTACAATGAGAGTTGTGTGAGAGTTGCAGGGAAATTAGGGAAATCCCATCCCAACAGCATGTCGGTTTTGTGGTGAAGCCCCTGTGTGAAGAGGTAAAGGCTTGCAGGGAAGCCAGGGTTTTGTGGTTTTTGGGGTGAAGCCCCCGTGTAGAAATCGCGTTGCGGCATGTGGGTTTTGTGGTGAATCCCCTGTGTGAAGAGGCAAAGGCTTGCAGGGAAGTTAGGGTTTTGTGGTGAAGCCCCCATGTATAAATCGCGTCGCGGTATGTGGGTTTTATGGTGAATCCCCTGTGTTAAGAGGCAAAGGCTTGTAGGGAAGCTAGGGTTTTGTGGCTTTTGTGGTGAAGCCCCCGTGTGGAAATCGCATTGCGGCGTGTGGGTTTTGTGGTGAAGCCCTAGTGTGAAGAGGCTAAGGCTTGCAGGGAAGCCAGGGTTTTGTGGGTTTTGTGGTGAATCCCCTGTGTGAAGAGGCAAGGGATGAGAGAAGAGGCAAGGGCTAAGGGAATGATTTGGATTTTGGGAACTGAGAACCGGAATGCTTGAATGCCGAGAGAGAAGGAGATTAAGCATGCAAATCTG
The DNA here is from genome assembly GCA_027924585.1 of Larix kaempferi. NCBI lineage: Eukaryota > Viridiplantae > Streptophyta > Pinopsida > Pinales > Pinaceae > Larix > Larix kaempferi. The sequence goes on from BSBM01000438.1 coordinate 14,553,293, forward strand.
TCATAAAATTCACATGAAAACCCTAATATTACATAAGAATAAGCATTAACAAAAACATATGAAGTGAAGGGGAGGTGATGCTCAAACAAGAGCCCCACCTCTTAAACTAATTACCAATAAGTCACTCAAATCTAATTAATCTCACAATTAACCATAGAAAATAGGAGAGAAAGCAAATGAGTAACTTGTTATTATGAGAAGGCTTGCTAGGCCTTTATATAGCATTATTAAAATGTGTCTTGAGACCATACCATGGGCCAAAACTATGTGCTACCAAATACCATGGATGAGAGAGGGTGGCCTCTCAATGTAATACTTTTATGGCTTATACATCCGAATTTAGACCATATGCCCCCTAAAATTCGGATCATTCCTCCCCCCTTAGAAAATGATGGTCCCCATCATTTCATGCTAAAAAGAGACCCATGATTACAATGTGCTAGTTACCAATGAAGAGAAGGGTTTTGTGTGGTTGACCCATAACCGTGGGTTTTGCAAGGTTGACCCATAACCATGGGTTTTTTAAGGGTGTCCCATAACCATGATGGCAATGACAAGCTTGATTCCAATGAAGAGAAGAGTTTTGTGTGGTTGACTCAAAACCATGGGTTTTGTGTGGTTGACCCATAACCGTAGGTTTTATGTGGTTGACCCATAACCATGGTGGCAATTACAAGCTTGTCTCCATTGAAGAGAAGGGTTTTGTGTGGTTAATCCATAACCGTGGGTTTTGTGTGGTTGACCCACAACCTTGATTACAATACATAACTATGGGTTTTGTGTGGTTAACCCATAACCATGGGTTTTGTGTGGTTGACCCATAACTGTGATTATATTGAGATTTTTAAAAAATTGAAAATTCATGATCTTTGGTGCAGTTGATGTCTTGCTGCAAATATATTCATAGCTTCTGATGCATGTGCTGAAATTGAATTCTATTGAATATCCATTTGATATCTCGAAGGGACCTTTCCATCCATATAACATACTTGCTCTGGGGTGGCCCAGAGATTGAGAAAATGTTTGTTGAAGTTTAAGAGATGCGCGCACACTATTTTGCAGACATATGTTGCTTCAGTCGATGATATCTCTCAAACCAGAAAGCCAAATGGAAAACCACCAAATACCCATTTTAGCTGACAGAAAGAGCTTTCCAATGAGCTATGGTAAAGCCTGAAAGACATTTTGTGGAGTCTGTAGCACTTGTTTAAATTTTTTGTACATCCGGCCGCATTGTGTACAAATATGTACTACTTCAAACAAACATATCTCACAAACCGGAAAACGAAATGAAATTCCGTGAAATACCCATTTTAGATGACAGAAAGTGATTTCCAATGAGCTATGGAAGAGCCTTTGAGACATTCTGTGGAGTGTGTAGCACTTGTTTAAAGTTGTTGTATGTTCGGCTGCATTATGCACAAACACTTGCTACTTCAAACAAGCATATCTCACAAACTGGGAAACGAAAGGAAATTCCCTGAAATACCCATTTGAGCTGACAGAAATACCTTTCTGATGAGCTATGGTAGAGCCTCTTAAATGTCCTGTGAAGCCCATGGCACCTGTTCAAAGTTTGCTGAATGTGAGAGTGTTGAGTATAGAGATGCCAAGGGTTTGTAGAGAAGCATGGGTTGTTGTAGAGGTTGTGGAACCTCCGTTGAACCCGCATAATGCTTCAAAATCTTGTCCCGATGGAGAGCGTACCCGCTCTGATACCACTGATCCAAATTTTGGGAGCTGAGAACCGGAATGCTTGAATGCCGAGAGAGGAGGAGATTAAGCATGCAAATCTGTCATAAAATTCACATGAAAACCCTAATATTGCATAAGAATAAGCATGAACAAAAACATATGAAGTGAAGGGGAGGTGAGGCTCAAAGAAGAGCCCCACCTCTTAAACTAATTACCAATAAGTCACTCAGATCTAATTAATCTCACAATGAACAATAGAAAATAGGAGAGAAACCAAATGAGTAACTTGTTATTATGAGAAGGCTTGCTAGGCCTTTATATAGCATTATTACAATGTGTCTTGAGACCATACCATGGGCCAAAACTATGTGCTACCAAATACCATGGATGAGAGAGGGTGGCCTCTCAATTTAATACTTTTATGGCTTATACATCTGAATTTAGACCATATGCCCCCTAAAATTCGGATCAGGGAAGAGGCAAGTGATTTATCAATTTATTGTGCTGTGTGCAGTTCATATGGCTCTTTTTTCAACGGGCTGCGAGCGGATTGAGAACAACGGTATGTTGTATAATTAATTTAATTGACTAGCAATGTTTGGCTTATGCGGCGTTATTTGTATTATGTTGTATTTGGTTTTGTTTTGTATATATTCTTTTGGAGTTTTGTCGAGGGTTTGTGCATATTTGTCATCATGCATATCTGCTGAAGATTCTATTTTTTCAAGGTCTAAAGATTTCATTTCTAAGTATTTTATCCGTTAGATGAGTGTCCACTAGTGCACTCAACTCTGTTTGATTAATCCAACAAAGCGTCATCTCACATTTTATGGAGGGATCAATTCCCTTGGGTCCACATGGTTGAGTCATGCCCTAAGACAGTCCCAAGTCCATACAAGCCACACTAATGGTTCACCACTCCATTCGTTTCATCAATAGGAAACTTCTTGTGTTGCACCCATCTTGGTAGCCTTCCCTACTTTCTCGGTAATGTGCCTACTATCGGTCATCAATGGGGGTCTTACATCCTCCCCCACTAAACCTATTTCCATCCCAACAATGTCCACCAACTAGCACTTGTTGAAGTGCCCCAAGTATTTGCTTCTCAAGATCTTAGATTTTGTCCTCATATTGTCACAAGGCCTCTTTCCTTTCCTATTTTTTCTTCTCTTTGATTCTATCCTTATAGACAATAAAGTAGTCATGCCTTTGGTTTTTGTTGAAGTATGTTATTATGTGCAATCATGTGTGCAATTATCTTATCTACCTCCAACTCTAGCTTGTTTTCTATCATTGCATGGGATCGGGTTGGTTTGACTTGACTTGGATCATTGTTATTAAATCTACATGGATTCAGCTGACATATATGGAGAACCAAATAATGTTCTCTCATGTTCTCTGGAAGCTCCAATCGTTAGGTGACATTTTTTATCTTCTCAAGTACCTTGAATCGCCCCTCAAACCATTGAAACAAAGTACTAGCCATGCCACTTAGTGGCTTTAAATGTTCTCTTCCCAACTTCAACGGGACCATGTCACCAACATTGAAATATGGTTCCCTTCTATCATGGTCTTCCCATCGTTTAATCCTCTTAGTTGTGTTTATTAGTTGTACACAAGCCATTTCCAACCTTCCATGCCATTCCTTCATGAATCCCATGGCTGATAGGTTTTTTCCATAATAGCCTTGCAAAACTATGTTTGGAGCAAATGGTTGGTGCCCATTTTCCAACTCAAATGGATATTATCCCATTGCAGAACGCTTTTTCATGTTGTAGTTGAACGGGGCGGCATCCAAAAACTCTAGCTACTTTGATTGATCTACTTGCACAAAATGCATAAGGTAGTATTCCAAAAGGCCATTTATGCATTTTGTTTTCCCATTGCTCTATGGGAGATAACTTGAACTCATTAACAACTTGGTTCCAACAATCTTGAACAACTCTGTCCAAAGCTTCCCAGTGAACCTTGTGTCTCTGTCTCACACAATACTTAATGACAAACCCTAGTACTTCACAATATTCTTGAAATATAGTTCAACACATAAACAACAAACTAGCTCACAATAAAAACAAAACTTCTCCAAGCAACACTTTAAGTAGGGAATCCCTTGAGAAATATTTTAGGATTTGAAAGATCAACATTGGCTTTTGCAGCTTCACATGCCTTCTCTTCAAAATAAGAAGCTGCCTGAGCAGTAGAAGCTGCATCTTTGAAATTCATATTCCACTCTTTGCAGTTAGTGTTCAAAATACCTATGCTATAGATGAGCTAGAGTGTCAAAGAACAAGACATGAAATTGTCTATACTATTTTATCCCAACTACTTAATACAATGCCCCTTAATTGAAACACAGGTGAGGGATTATGCCCTTATTTCAATACTCATATTCTCGGGCTTGTGTTAGCTCTTTCCATTGCTAACTTAGATTATCCAGATGATCTGCAATGAAACATATATAACCAAAATGGAAATAAACTCAGTTTGTCCCACACTGTCCCATCTCTAATTACATAAATACATACATAATTCTTGCATGGAAGGATTTTCAAGGAGTTGTTCTAGGGTGAAACAATGCATTTTTAGCAACACTGTTGAAAGTGTATATAGTTAATGTTGAAAGTGTTCTTTGCATCTTGAAGTTGCAATTGGTGGGCTTAATTAATGAGACAAAAAGATAAGCATCATGTAAAGGAAAATATATTTTCTGCAAATAGTTTTTGTATTTGCCTTGTTCATTCTAGTAGAAATTCATTAGTAATTCCATTTTCAATATAGGTGACTAATTCATCCCACAAGTATCCAAATTGTACTCAGTATGAATTCATTTATCATGTAAATATAAACTACTTAGGTCCAAGAAGACAAAGATTTGTTTCCTATCTTGTGCTATGTGGTACTATTAGTTTAATGCTTATTGGATTGTGATGGAAACAAAGACTGAATATTATCAATTTTGTTATTATGGGAAGGTGACAAAGATGTACATTATGTCCAAGGATTTGAGTGTTCCAAAAGTGTAGAAATTGATCATGGTATCTTGACTTTAGGAACTTGAGAAATTAAGATCTTTATTGTTGTTCTTTACCTAAAAATTGCCCAAACTTACTTACTGTTGTTGGTTGAGGCTAAATAAAGGATGGCACTACAAGGAAGATTCCCACATTATACCTAGGACCAATCTTACTGTTGTTTGGGGGGTTGAGACATTGTTAAAACATACCCAAAACTATCTAGAATGCCCCAAAACGCTAGGAAACAACCTAGCATGGAGTGTTGCTACAAGAATTAAGCTGCTTGCTTCCCATAATTCAGAATAAATAGGTTTTACTTATGTTTCCTTCCACAAATTTTTTCACAATGTGCTCATATTTACCCAAAGATGCCTCTTAGTGCTTTTCAAGGGCCATAACAAAGCTAATTGCTGCTAATTGAAGGATGGGGTATGGCTAGAATTTGAGATGAACAGGCCATAACTCACAAAACTGCTTAGATTTAATGAATGTTTCCATTGCTGATCGATTCTGCTTCAAACAATGCCCTAGTTCAAGGTCAAACAATCCACATACTCTATGAAGCATCATCACTAGGCCATCATCATCTAGGCTGCAGTATACCTAGAATTTGAGATAAACAGGTCATAACTCACAAAACTGGCTAGATTTAATGAATGTTTCCATTGCTGATCCATTCTGCTTCAAACAAGGCCCTAGTTCAAGGTCAAACAATCCACATACTCCATGAAGCATCATCACTAGGCCATCATCATCTAGGCTGCAGTATACCTATAATTTGAGATAAACAGGTCATAACTCACAAAACTGGCTAGATTTAATGAATGTTTCCATTGCTGATCCATTCTGCTTCAAACAAGGCCCTAGTTCAAGGTCAAACAATCCACATACTCCATGAAGCATCATCACTAGGGCATCATCATCTAGGTTGTAGCACTTAGGACCAAATCATTCAATATCGATCACATACACTCCCCTGATGAGATTGTGATGAAGGTGGTCACCCATGCAAAATGGGGGGTAACACCTCTTATTAAGCTTGTTGCAATTGAAACATAGTCCAAGCTGCAAAAATACTTGTCTGATATATATTGAGATTGGGGATCATGAAAAACACGCTTCTCATGAAATATATTGTCCCAAAATATGCATCAAGGATGGGTGTCCCAGAAGCTGCAGTTACAAAGATCATTTCCATGAATTGACAAGTGATGAACATCTCTATGGTAATTAGCATTCTTATCATAAGAAATGTGAAGCGGATGGCATTTGTGAAATTTTCACTAAACTTGTACCGCATACATGCTCATTTCAGGGCAGAAGAGGTTCCTTTGAGTACGAACACGTCTCTAAACAAAATGGTCTACAAAAGGATTGTTGCATTATCATTCCACCTTTTAAAATACGTCATGATGGTGTTCATTTCACACACTAAATCTAGACGTTGTGCATTAGATGTCAAGCTTGTGGGTATTTTTTTCAATGACCCATCAATCATTCTAGTTTACATAATACAACTACTGGGAACATGAGGAGTGTCAACTTTGCATTAGATCAGGAAAATTTTGATATCGAGGGTAGGAAATATACTTGGGGGAAATCTGGTATGGAATAGATGTCTAACAATCAGTGTAAAGCATAAGTTCAGGGACACAACAATTTGATTTAATGTGCTATGAATGTTAATTGCACAAGTCACATCTATGATGGCTCTCTGCACTCTTAGAGTTCAGTCTAACTGAATCATTAAAACTAGTTTATGTTTGAGTGTTTGTATGTGAGATTATTGTTGGCGTTCTCCCAGGTGCGAGTTCCTCATTAGAGTCACTAATATCTCTATATTTCCTGCTAATATGATGTTGCTCCTCTTTACCATCAAATTTAAAGTCTTTAAATCTATTTTTACTATCTTCAACACGTTTTAATTTGACCTCGTCATGACTCTTAGAGTTCAGTCTAACAGAATTATAAAAACTAGTTGGTGGTTGATTGTTTGTATGAGAGATCATTGTTTCTCTTATCCAAGGTGTGATTTCCTCATCAGAGTCACTAAAATCACTATGTTTTTCGTTGACATGATGATTCTCTTCTTTACCATCAAATGTTTCTTTCTCTTCCCTTGTAATGTGTTCAGACAATGCAATAGGTGTTGTATTTTCACTGTTACTTCTATCAGAATGTTGTTGATAAGGGTCCATCCCTACTTGTCCTTTCTACATGCAATTGGTACTCACTGTGAGCCTTTTCTCTTCCTTTCTCTTGATTTCCCTACTAATTTCCACTCTCCGGAGACACTGCATTCTTTACATGAGTTTCAACATAATCCCCTAATATCACTCATTACCATCAAAGTATTGTTCTTCACTCTGCGCAAATTGATCAGAACTAGGTTTTCTTATTATCCTTGAATTACTTAAATCTTTAATCTCATCTTCTCTTTGGCTTGATCTAAATGGAGTAACCTTGGCTCATGTTGAACCTTCCTTCATAAATATTTTAGGATTTGAAAGATCAACAACATCTTTTGCAGCTTCACATTCCTTGTCTTCAAAATAAGCAGCCGCGTGAGCAGTAGAAGCTGCATCTTTGAAATTCATATTCCACTCTTTGCAGTTAGTGTTCAAAATCCCTATTTTATAGATGAGCTAGAGTGTCAAAGCACAAGATAGAACTTTGTCTATACTATTTTGTCCCAACTACTTAATACAAGGCCCCTTAATTGAAATACATGTGAGGGATTATTCCCTTAGTTCAATACTCATATTCTCGGGCTTGTGTTAGCTCTTTTCCATGTCTAACTCAGATTATCAAGATGATCTACAATGAAACATATATAACCAAAATGGAAATAAACTCAGTTTGTCCCACGTTGTCCCATCTCTAATTACATAGATACATACATAATTTTTGCACGGAAGAATTTTCAAGGAGCTATTCTAGGGCGAAACAATACATTTTTAGCAACATTGTTGAGAGTGTATATAGTTACTGTTGAAAGTGTTCTTTGCAGCTTGAAGTTGCAATTGGTGGACTTAATTAATGAGACAAAAAGATAAGAATCATGTAAAGGAAAACATATTTTTTGCCAATAGTTTGTGTATTTTCCTTGTTCATTCTAGTAGAAATTCATTGGGAATTCCATTTTCAATATAGGTGACTAATTCATCCCACTAGTATTCAAATTGTACTTAGCATGAATTCATTTATCATGTAAATATAAAATTCTCAGGTCCAAGAAGACAAAGTTTTGTTTCATATCTTCTGCTATGTGGTTCTATTAGTTTAATGCATATTGGATTATGAATGAAACAAAGACTGAATATTATCGATTCTGTGAGTATGGGAAGGTGACAAAGATGTACATTATGTCCTAGGATTTGAGTCTTCCAAAAGTGGAGAAATTGATCATCGTAGCTTAGTTTTAGGAACTTGAGAAATTAAGATATTTATTGTTGTTGTTTACCTAAAAATTTCCCATAGTTACTTCTTTTTGCTGGTTGAGGCTAAATCAAGGATGCCACTACAAGGAAGATTCCCATAGTATACCTATGACTGATCTTACTATTGTTTGGAGGGTTGAGACATTGTTAAAACATACCCAAAACTTTCTAGAATGCCCAAAAATGCTAGGAAACAACCCAACATGGTGTGCTGTTACAAGAATTAAGTTGTTTGTTGCCCAAAATTCAAAATAAACGGGTAAAGAACAATAATGTAATTATATCCATAATGTAACTATATCTAGGGCAATGTAGTTATATCCAGAATGTAACTATATCCACATTCATGCACCTTTCCTAGTTATCTAACTATAATAGATCCATCTTAACCTCAAACTGCTAAGCATCAAAGAGGATAAAATTTTTTTTGTGTCCATGCAACCTAGCTAGTTGGCTTACCTTATTTAACCAAAGCCACTAATATTCTACTTCTCATGATTTTAGGGATATTGGTTCATTCTAATATCATGTTATACCTAGGTTTTGAACAAAGGAACAAAATATACTTAGGTTAAATTAAAAAATTGTAAGGTGACTATTAACTAGTAGCTTGGAGAATGACACAATTTATCATTGAGATCTTGTTCTACATTCTCCTTCAATTTAATGAGCACTTAGTGTGTGAGGGGAAATTAATTTAGTGAGAGAGTTTCATGGAAGAGAGCCTCAATGATGGGTGTTTTTATCTTGTAGCACTTTTTCATCTACTTTTGACACGTGGACAAGTTTGGTACATTTAATTGGAGATACATTGCTAGGAGGGCACACATGTTGCTAGGAGGGCACAACATAAAACTGATGTCAACTTACCATAATTTAAAATCTAATTAGGGCCTCCACAACCTCCCAAAGTATTTAAACATCAAACACAAGTCTCTTGCCAATGTCCTATGTCTTGCTACCAACATTGTAATCACAAAATAAGTTGTTAGCTTGGGACTGTGCAAACACTGCCTAAAATCTCCCTCTTCTGGATGCAATAATCCAAATCTGAAATCTTTCCAGCGTAGTTTGATAATCAAAATATTAACTCCAAGAATTATATTTGAAACTTAGTTGTGTTTAGGGAATCCCCTCGAGTGCTAAAGTCATAACTTTTTTGAGTATACTTCAACAGTTAACAATCATTAAAGTCATAGCTTTTTCGAGTATAATTCAACATTGGTAAATATGCTAAACCCATAATAAAATAACCAAAAAATTTAATGATTATGAGCATCATTTGAAGGGAGAGTTTCTATGTTTTTTCATCTCTTGTTTTGATCACCTTTTGATCTTCTGCAGGTACGTTGAAGTTCACTATTTAGTTTGGGGAGGGCTATTTTAATAAGCCACTAACAATACATTTTGTTTCAAGGTGTTTCATCCCGATAGTAATATTTCTTCATCCTTTTTAGAGATTTGAATTGAAAGTGCATACCTTTCTTCCTAGCTCTTTGTTTTATTAATGAACTAATATGCATGTGTAAATTTGAACATGTAGATGGATCCTAGTGATGTTGAGAACTTTGCAATTTTTATTGGTGAAGAGAATTGTGTCCTTGGAATAGTGCAGTGTCGAAAAGGTTGTACATGTGCTGATATCCATTGTGAAATTGTGGATGATGAAATCATCGAATATCCTTTTGAATTTATTGGCCCAATTGAACATCCTTTAAATACAAAGCAAGAGAAAAAAAGGAAACCTACAACAACAAATATAGGCATTAAGAGGAAAGTAGACACAATGGTTTTTGAATCATTGCAATCACATGTAATGGAAGGAACGCCAATATCTGAAAACATTGAAGAGGATGTGGAGGAACTTATGCATAAAAAACCAAGAGTTGATCATGTTTCCGAGTCAGTGGAACAAGTTGAAGTGGATCATCATGTGTCCGAGGCAATGGAACAAGTTGTAGTGGTTGATCCTAAAGTATTGGCATCTTGGGAACAAAAAGTGAATATTTTAATGGAAGAGTTTGTCAAGGAGAAGCTAACAGTGAAGGTATATTCAGAAAATGGAAAATCTAATATAAAGATCCGTTGTGAAATTTGTGGCATTGATTATGAAATGGGGGAAGTATCCTTGGCAGCGCAAACAGTTCATAACTTCAAAAACAATCATATGAAAACATGATCCCATCAACGTCACATTTCAATGTTGGGAAGTAATGAAATTCTTTCATGTAAGATAGCAGAGCAGAAAACCGTGGCTAGAGATCGACTTGAGATTGATCAAGCAATCAAACCTATGGATGATTTCAACCAAACGCAAGAGCCTAATTTGTTCACGGTGGTGGAAGCAACACTTGCAAACTATGAGGACAAGAAAAAAGTAAGAGTGGAATGTACACAATGCAATAGATGGTTCTCTTTGGTGCTGGCAAGTGGTAATATTGTCAGTTCTCTAAATGAACACATGAAATCAAGGAAGCACACGTCTACTACAGATGAGGCTTCGCATGATACAGTTGTGCTGAGGACTGGAATAGTTGGGAGACCGAAAAATCCTACCAATGTTAAGTCCCAACAAAGTTTGACTAAGTTCTTGGTCCCATCACTACCATCACCATCACATGGGGTTTCTACAAGTTCACATGCTTCTACTTTAGGTGTGTTAATTACCCAAGTTTTAATTTAATTTGAATTTGAATTTTCGCATTACTTTATTTGTTATTACTTGTTAGTAGAAGTTCGTAGATAATTTTCTAATTTGTTTTTTCATCTTATTCTAGGACAATTGCCTCCCCCTATATTACTATGTTGCGGGTATTGGGATCCCTATCTTGATAGAAGAGGAGAGATATTGGACACAAAGGTTCTAATGGATGACCAACATGGTGGAAAATTGTGGGCCATAGAGAAACATACCAAGAGAACACTATGTTATTATGGTGTTGAATGTTGTATTAAAGGTACATATAGACATATCCATTGCAAGAGGGTTTCTGAAACAGGAATCCCTTTTCATTCATTGACATGCAATCTTTGTAAGTTGATACCTAATTGTGATGACTTTCAGATGCATTTATATCGCGAATCAAGGAGCAACATCAAAAGACATGGGAGAGATACAGGGAAAGGGAGAAGGTTGGACCATTTGACTTAAACTGAACTCAAAATTGTTGCAAGAGATGCAAATGCTACATATAGATTAAAAATGCGATCACTTTCGTGGGAGAGGACAAAGGTTGCTACATTGTCTATTAGAATGAGGTCTCTAAGGGAAAATTTGTTCGAATCTATTGGAAGGAACGATGTGTTTAGGTTTTGCAAGGATGTGTGTGAGGCTCATAAGCAAGGAAAATTACAAGGTAAAGATGTAGTTTGGGGATTTTTTCAAGATATATTTCACAACCTAGTTCGTTCAAAGTCATGGAGAAGATATAGTGCATCCACTAAATCCATTTATGAGATGATTAAGTTATGGGGAGGTCCTATATTACATAGATTTATTAGCTTGAATTTGGATGACCCTTCGATATCTACGAATTTAAGGCAAGTTAGAAAATCATTGACATATATCGCAGGGGAGCATGAGTACATTTTTGAGGCAATCGGAGAAGTGTATGCTTGTTATAAATCCAAACATGATATAGAGGGCCCAATTCCGGTATGCCTTGCTGAAGATGAAAATATTGTGAAAAAATATGTCAAGTGGGTAGCCAAAAGCAATACATTGGTGGGTTTTTGTGGTAAGAAAGAAGAACATAAGTGTCAATCACATTTCTTGGTGACAGTTGGTGAGGGCGCTGCAGGCTATGATATTATTAAAGATGCCTTCAAGAATTGTGTGATTGGCCATTATGCACGTGTTATTATTGCAAACCCTTTACATGAGAAGCTTCCTCATTTGGTTGTGGTTGTTCATCCAACGTGCAACAGGTTTGATGCAAATTTTGTGCATCGACAATGGGACAAAGTAGAATACCTATGGAAGAAACATGTGGAACATTTTTTAGGACCTATTATTGGTCATTCATCAAATGGGGATAGTAGGAAAAGAATTCTTATGTTGAAGGATTATTACTCAACGACAGGCATGAGATATCAAATTCCCTGGGAAGGGTGGGGGCTAACTGGGTTGTATGATGGCTTTAAAGTAACAGTACTTCATGACCACGATTACATCCACACTGGAAAAAAGCTAGTGAATCCTTTGTTTAGTGGTCGACGACATTTCATTGTTGGAGAAGAGTTGATTAGTTTTAACCATGTGAGAATGGTTGATAACAATTTTAAAGTGGATGACCACAGGCTTAAAATTGAGGATATAGAGAGGATTGATCGCCAAAACTGGGGTTCAGCACAATGCATTGCTTCAACATGTCCATAGGTGCTTGAAGGAAATGAGAAGTACAAGTGGTGGGAAAGAGATTACATCGGGTACAGAGACCTATCTAGCAATCGTTGCTGACTATATTGATATTTTTTTGTCTCCTAGTTTGACTCTTTGGGAAAGCGTGCAAAATTATTCAAGAGTCCATCATTTCTTCACGTTATGGCTATGCTGGGTCAAAGAACAAGCAAATACTAATGTCAACATTAATTTCATTTGGAGAGAGGCATAACAAGATGTGAAAATTTCTTACCACTTTGCGGTTTTGTTGATGAGATGATTTCGTGATCAATACCCTAACTTGCCATGTGCATTTCACTTGACTGGGTCAGATGTATGTGAGAAATCCTTTAACAAAGTAGGTGGCATGGTTGGAGTAGAGAGGGAATATGATTTCACTAACTTACTTAATGATATTGGAACCCTTAATAGAGTTGTTGAAGAAGAATCGAATCCCTAAGGGCTTCGTTTCAATAAATCTCAAAAGAAACAAATGAGTACCTGGAATAAATTGCATCAACAAACAGTAGAGGAAGGTGACGTCTTGTCACAATATGATTCAATATCCACAGATCATAAAATTATCGAAGCTCTCAAGATAGGATTGGAGGATGCAAAAGGAATTTTACTAGGTCTTTGCATGCAACCAAAAAGACACACGAAAGATTCTTGGTGGTTTAAACCATGGATAGAGGATCACAATTATTCAACATTCGAAGTTGTGGATGAAGTAGTTGATAATTCTCCACTGGGTCATTCCACATCCATATTCCAATATTCGTCTTTTATGGTACTCAATGATAGTGAATTGCAAACGATGGAAAGTGAGTGGAGGCACGAGTTGGATCGAATCTTAGATTTCGTTGATGAGAATGTAAACATTACTACAAAACCAATGGTGGAGCTCGATGGCAAGGACATGTACAAATCTTGTTTGGTTAGTCAATTGAATGGAAATATGGCATTATCGAACGATAGATTGACTAAACTGAGGAATGGAGTATAGTTCAGGCGAGATGAGAGGGCCCCCAAAAAGGGTGTCGCAATTGGTTTTGGAATTGGATCAAATTGTGTAGTGTTGTTTGACAGCGAGTCTATAGCCATAGTTGAATGTACTACAAGAAAAGGTGTATCTCAAAGTACAAAGCACGGTGTTTCTTGTGGGACTTGGTACATTGGAAGAGTGCAAAGAATAAGAAAGAAGGATGGTAATAGGGTGTTTGATTACCATAATGACATTGATCTTTTGGATAGGCCTGAAGGTGTTGAGCTTCAATGTTGTTGGTACAATAAAATAAAGGGGCAACGCATGTACAATTATGATTCGATAGATCATCTATTCATACAACTTGAATATGTTATAGCAATGAAAAACCTATCCTACAATATCAAGAATGACACATACAAGTTAGAAGAAAGTGACCACATAATTTTTGTGGATTTCATAAAAAATTTAAATGTGGTGAATTTTTCAAAACATTCTAATTTCTCTTACCTTTTCTACTACTATATTATAACTTATTTATAAAGTATTATTTTTTGTATTATCGCTGATTTGTTTGTATCAATTTCATACTCATTTTATACTCATTTTAATTTCTCTTTTCTCTAGGTGCGTTGAATGGTTCGGATGCCGAATGGTTGGGATAACTCAATGTGAAGTTATCCATCATCAAATATTTCTTTATGCGTTCTTGAGGAATGGTTCTTGAGGGTTGTTGAACTATTGGCTAGTTCAACAATTATGTTTAATATTACTTTTAAAAGGATGAAACAAGTTTTGTTTGTCAAATTTTGGTGCCCATGCCCATGTTTGAGTTTTCATATACTTTCTTTCACTACTTCAATAATTAAATGGACTATTACTTAATGTGTGTTTCTTGAAATGTGTTTTCTAAATGTAGTCTTAAATGGAATATCGGTAGTAGTAAATAACATATGTACATATAAATAACAGCAGTAGTAAGAGAAGTAGTAAATATCAGTAGTAGTAAATATCAACCAGGATTGATGATCATCAGGCCTGCAAAATGGATCGTCCTCAAGGCAACTTTACTTTGCCTCAACTCCCAACAACTACTCAGGTCTGTTTTAACAAGTATTCACTTGATGGCATGTTTCCTTTTGCCAAAAATTTGGCAAAGAAGGTCATTAATTCTCTCTTTTTCTTGTTTTTGCACGAAGTCTATGCTGCACTTTCCTTGCAAGAGAATTAAAGCATACATGATCTCATTGTAGCAAGAGTTATAGCAAAGTTAATTTCAAAACTTTTGCCAGCCTCTCAATGAAAGTGTTTGTTATGGCTTTCCAAGTTACATATTATATCTGTTACATCTTATTGTTCACACAGAAGGTCACATGCCATAACTGTGACATGGTTTTCCACCTCTTAATAAGTGCTGGATGTTTGGAAGTCAAAGTGTTAGAAAGCATGCTGCAATACTTCCATAATTATATGAACTTTCTATGGGCCTATGTGCTAGATTTGAATTTGTATAAAAAATTGGTTAGGGTTGTGTGCTTGCATTGGTATTAAATGGGTTTGTGTGGATTTTTCTTGAATTGGGTCCCACACAATTTAGTTCTTATCCATTTCTTCTTGTTATATTGAGAGTTTTCCTTGTGCTTCATTTGCAAGACACCAAAAGATAGCTTTCAATCTGAAAACAAGTTATTGCTACTTACTCCATGTTTTCTTAATGAGTTATTTTTTGAAATCAAGAAAGGTGTGCTTTCTAATTTATGGTATCTGTTTTATATACTATAAAATGTGGCACATTCTTTCCATCCATCAATCCCGTGCTGCATTCGTGTGGTTTCTAGCTTACATATGGTTCACTCATTTTGAACCTTGTATTCGTGTAGTTGCTAGGAGTTGATTTTAGAAATTTTCTTACCTATGGAAAAAGATCAGTTCGACAAGCCCCACATGGTGGAGATAAACAAATTCTCAATTCTAAATATTTGGCTCCAAAAAGATCGATATTTGATATTGTATTCTGACTTTTTTTTTCCCAAAAGTATTTTTTGTCAACTTAATACAAAATATGGACTTATGTCAAATAATTGATCTATAATACAAGTCATTATATATATAAGGTTCTCTGTGTATATTTGGGTTGAAGGTGACTTGTTGAGGTCATATTACACATAGACTTTGTTCCATGTGGGCCCACACAACTTAGGCTTAGTGGATTATCAACTACTCAGCATTCTCAGATTATCAGCTACTCAGCATTCTGGATTATCAGCTACTCAGCATTCTCAGATTATCAGCTACTCAGCATTCTGGATTATCAGCTACTCAGCATTATCAGATTTGTAAAAGGATTGCTTGGAGGTTTCTGTTGGAACCTATTCCATTAATGATCAATTCTTGTTTTCCATATAAAATTTCATTATTGTTATAATTATTAGATATATTGAGATTTTTAATGCCAATACTAGTTCTAACACATGCAAAGTAAATTTCTTTGCAATTTCGAGGTCAATCTATATGCTGGGGTATCATATATGTAGCTGGAATCTACTGTTATTCTTTGATTCTATCATCCCTGTGTAAATCTTTAATATATGAAATAGTTTGATCCATGTCAAGATGCAGTGATGCTAATTTTTCAGATTCGTCTAACCTGATATTGAAATATGAATTCTCAGTTTCTAAATGTCCAAGCTACCTCATCCAGTTTTTCCTTGTATGCAAATATTACCCTGTTTCAATTGATTGATGAAACAATTATGAGTGCTTTTATGTATGTGGAGGCGATTTTATACAAAGATGACCTAGTTCATATTTTCATCATACAGATTTTTCATCACCTGCACCAGCCCGGTCGACTTATCAAGTTACAACATTACCTTTAAATGCAAAGATTGAAATTGAGTGCATTGCTGCTCTGTAGGGTTCATATTATCTTTTTGTTGTGTTCTTGGGTTTCTTATTGCCATTGTTGAAGAGTCATGCACGATCCTTTTCAAAATATATGATCTTGGATAAGATATTTTTGTTTAAACTAGACTAATAGAAGGCAGTTCCATGTCTCTACCTAACACTAAGCAAGTTATAGTTTTGAAGGATGTTAAAATAAGTGAGGTCATTTGACTAGAGAAATTCGCGAATCTTTGTGCACTTGAATTTGCTTGAATTGGGGTTGTGACTGCAATCACAGACATTCCTCATGTTTTTTAGTCAGAAGTTTCCAGCACTCGCCGCAAACTCAGCTGATCCTTTTAACTAACATAGTACAAACTAGTTAATGGCAGTACTTCATTAAAATAATTTGGTCGGCATAAATTAATGCTATATTGAGATGATATCACAATAAAAATTGAAATTTTAAGACCAGAAAGAACTGAAATTGCAAAATTACGAATTGTGATTTTCCATACAGTTATCACAGATGTAGAGTTTTTCCATACAGTTACTCTCACAATTAGTATCTAGTTCCTCATTTTGTGAGAGGAATAGGTGCACTTGTTCTTTCATCCATTTACTGAAAAAAGAAGAAGCTAATATTGAACTTATATATTCATTATCAAATGCACACTTATCCAAAAGAAATGTAATTTTATTCAGTTATCTAATTATCTTGAATATTTCAGAGATTTTCCCTAAGGTTTATAAATATTTATCTAGACTTTTTTATTGAGCACAAATCCAAAGAATGTTTGAACTAAGAACACTTGTTTATGTTTTTGCAGCTATGATCTACTAGGTCTTAAAGGACTTGCTCAAGCTTTATGCATATTTATTGGAAAAGATGACGTACCTAACTATAAATTTTTGGATCTACCAATCAATTCTATGTTGAAGATGCATGTAAAGCCTGAGGTATGAAGATGTATGTAAAGCCTGAGGTATGAAGATGCATTTCTAAAATATTGAACAAGCAGTGGGATACTCAGACTTAATTCACACTTAATTTTGATGTGCTCGTTATTTACACATTATTTAGCATGCCTTTCAGGAGTTGACAACAAAGTTGAGAAATTAGAGAAATTTTCAAGTTTAAATCTTGATAGTCCATTCAATGTTTATGGTTTCAGATCTTAAAATTTTCCAATGGAAGTGTTCTTTAATTTCGTCATGTTTGTGTGGAGTGCATATTAACACATTAGGAAGTTTTGTCTGTTGTTGATTTGAAAGATTGCTAGGGTGTGGAAATCTCTTGTTATAAAACTCAGTGTTGTGCACCTGTTGTGGTATGGACTGGGTATGGATGTGGTATGGACCTTCCTTATACGGTGATGATAAAATGTACTATTGTGGTTTGGAACACTTATAAGTTATGGACTATATACCTTGGTGATACCTTGAGAGAGAATATAACAGTTTGACCACGAGTTTGACACCTTCGTCTTCTTGACCCCTCTTGTTGACTCTTGATATTATCTTGACCCACAACATAGTCTCTTGTTTCCTCCAACATGCCTCCAATGCGCAAATTATCTGCGTACTGGGCCCTTGCAAGCCCACTACCAGCCCTTGCCTCTTTAGCACAAAACCCTGGCCTCAAGCATGTCTCAAGATGCGATTTCCCTACATACTGGTAATCCCCTCAGCTTGATTTCTCATCTGGCCTTAATCCCTGCCATCGACATTTCGTATATATTTGTCAGCCCGCCCATATAAAAAATACCCCAAAGTATTTATGTATTGTTATTGGTATTGGTTCTGTAAAATCTCAAGCACAGTTGAATCTAGCTACTGTGGATTCCTCACTGGTGAAAGATTGCACAACATTTGCAAGAATTAGCATAAAAAATTTAAATGAATGAAGAACAATACTCATGAATTGGTGAATAATGTCAATATTATTAACTGTCCAACCTTAACAAAGGTTAAGAACACCCATATATACAAATCTGGAAGAATTCGAATCCATCTGGAGTGTTCACACTGATCTAGCTTAGAAATAGCTCAAACCCCCCTAGGTTGACCAAAATATCCCAAACCATCCCAAACTGGTTCGAATCTGCTGTGTGAATGCTGGGAATGACTGGACAGGCCCATGTGACCTCACACATGTGAAGAAACTGGTTGGTTAGAGGTTTGGAGTCTAAAATTGGTCAAAAATATGACAAAACAAGGCAAGATTGTCCACAAAGTGAGCAAATGCGCCCTAGGTAGAAGAGAAGCATGCTGAGTGCATTAAATGACCTGAGGAGGGCGCTCTAGGCATGCTGAGTGCATTAATTGTCCTGGGGAGCGCTCCACAAAGCTGGTTTGACTCAGCACTTGTTCACATTGCTAACCAGTTCATGATAATTTGACCATTTACCAACTAATCAACTTAGGGATGTAATCATTAATCACTTGGGCTAATTAATCATCATTAATAAATGATTAATGTACATAGGTGGAAAAATGTTCTAACACCCCCCCTTAAGCTAGACTTAGTGAAATATCAAAAATTAAGGCCTTGGCAACTAGGCTCAAGTCACCTTTTACATCATAAAATTTATTTGTCCATGTAAAATGAGGAAAGAGGCAAAACCACATGGGAAAAATCCTCCCTCAAGAATGGACATGATACAGAGATGATCAAAAGGTCTTCAACAGGTCTTGTTCTTCACTTGAATGAGTTGAATGAACAACTTCTTGCTGAAATACTTGGTGAAGATGTTGTGGATGTCATGATCATGCACCAATTCTTCAATGTTTTGTAGGAAAAAAACATGTTGGAAGGCTCCTTGAATCTCATCATTTGATGATGGGGGAGCATTATAAGAATGCTTCTTGCTGCATACATACTCTGATATGAATACATGATCAATAATGGAAAAGATATCTCTGCAAAATCCTTCCCAAAGAACATCAAAAATCTCAACAAAATCTGCATTTTGAGGAGCTTCCTCATGGCAAATCAAACCATGAATCTTCCTTCCGAACTGATGTAGCACCTTCCCAAATCTGTAATAGAGATCATGTGGCTCTGATATATCAGAATAGGAGCCATATGGAGCAGCAAAAACTAGAGGTATAATGTCTCCATGATCGAATGGTTTTACAGTAAGAGAAGTGTGTGTAACTGGATCACATTGACAGTTGAGCAAACTTGAAGGGTTTGGAGACTTGAGTTTTGAACCATAGGTGGTAAGATCAGGTCCAGACATGTGGAACAGCAGTCCCATGATAGCCAATGACATGGCTGTCCAACCAAGGAATGATATGCAAGACATAAAACCAAGATAGATCAGTGACACAGTTTTGGAAACAATAAAATTGTGAGATTTTCCAACTGTAGAACTTGGGGTTTGTGTGGTCTTTTGGGCATCCGATGGTTGGGGAAATGGTTTGATGGCTGTCATAACCTGTATATCAGCCTGCATATTATCTTCCATATCAGAATATGAAAGATCTGATTGAAGTGGGAAAGAGCTTTCAGAAGGCATGTCAAAAACTAGTGAAAAATTACTAGTATTGGGAGAAAGCTTCGGTGAACTGGATGGAGATTCTTTCAGGGAAGAGACTGATTTTTCTGAATCTGATATATCAGAATGTAAATCAGAAATAGAGATATCAGAAAAATATTTGGCTCTTTCACCCAAATCATAGAGCTTTTTACCTTTGCATGTGGCATAGAGGCAATGATCTTGTTCCAAAGAGAGCTTGGCTTCTTCTCTTCTTGCAAAATCTGGAACATCAATGTTATGTTCTTCAAGTAGCTTGGTTAGAATGTCTATCTTCTTTCTGAAACATGATTTTTCATTGTGAGAACCTCTGCAATAACCACATTTGGGCTTCTCTTTCTTGCTCTTCATCTTCTTGACTTTTGAATCTTCATCACTTGAACTTGAGCTTTCATCACTTGAATGCTTCTTCTCCTTCATCTTCTTCTCTTGAGGTTTCGGCCCCTTTGGTTTTTGCTTGCCTCTTCCATATTTCGAATCTCCAGCTGCAAGAACTTGGTCTTTTTGCTTGATGGAGCCCATCAAGACCAGCTTGTCTTGCTCTTGAGTTAGCATCTCCATGAAGTCAGCCAAAGATGGCATCTTCCAACCTCTAACTGTGAGCCTTGTGGAGTTGAAGGAAGACACAAAAACTGAGTATTCAGAACCCAATTTGGAGAGAATGGACAACACCAACTGTTCTTCTTTCTTTTCTATGCCACATTGTCTGATCTGCAAGACCAAGTTCTTGAACTTGGTGAAGAAGTCCTGGATGGAATCGAAATTCCCTGGGCTCAGTGAGACAAGCTCATTTTCGAGCTGGTGGCCTCTCATCTCATCAGTCTTTCCAAACAGTGTCTCAAGCTTGAGCCACACTTCATTTGGAGTTGCTAGACTTTCTACATGAAACAGGAGGTCTCTCGAAATGCTGAGACAAAGGAGGCCAAATGCCTCATCCATTCTGTTAAAAAACTTGGATTTCTCCACAACTGAGTTTGGCTCAACCTCAGTGCCCATCGTGATTCTGTAGAGACCCTTGGATCTCAGCAAAATCACCATTTCTGCCTTCCAATCGAAATAGTTGAAGGGTGTGAGCACGTTTGGGTGAGATGGCTCCATTCTCCTCTGCTGCAATTCGCACTTGCTGACAATGCTGAACTCCAATACCTGCAAACAACTCTCAAATCACTCTGGAGGGATCTACACTCACAGATTCGAACCCTGTATGGATAGTGGGTGCATTCGGGAGAGCATCACACCTGAGAGGAGCCACTAGATTTCTCCAGTAAGCTCAAGGCAATGGCCTCAGGAATTATGTGGTTTCTCCACTGTTTCTGGCAATCCACTACAACAGTCTGCTGGTTCGAATTCTAGCTCCAAGAGCTCTGATACCATGTAAAATCTCAAGCACAGTTGAATCTAGCTACTGTGGATTCCTCACTGGTGAAAGATTGCACAACATTTGCAAGAATTAGCATAAAAAATTTAAATGAATGAAGAACAATACTCATGAATTGGTGAATAATGTCAATATTATTAACTGTCCAACCTTAACAAAGGTTAAGAACACCCATATATACAAATCTGGAAGAATTCGAATCCATCTGGAGTGTTCACACTGATCTAGCTTAGAAATAGCTCAAACCCCCCTAGGTTGACCAAAATATCCCAAACCATCCCAAACTGGTTCGAATCTGCTGTGTGAATGCTGGGAATGACTGGACAGGCCCATGTGACCTCACACATGTGAAGAAACTGGTTGGTTAGAGGTTTGGAGTCTAAAATTGGTCAAAAATATGACAAAACAAGGCAAGATTGTCCACAAAGTGAGCAAATGCGCCCTAGGTAGAAGAGAAGCATGCTGAGTGCATTAAATGACCTGAGGAGGGCGCTCTAGGCATGCTGAGTGCATTAATTGTCCTGGGGAGCGCTCCACAAAGCTGGTTTGACTCAGCACTTGTTCACATTGCTAACCAGTTCATGATAATTTGACCATTTACCAACTAATCAACTTAGGGATGTAATCATTAATCACTTGGGCTAATTAATCATCATTAATAAATGATTAATGTACATAGGTGGAAAAATGTTCTAACAGGTTCGTCAGCAACACCCCCGAGCTTTCATACTTGAGTGGTCTAATATCTCTGTTGCACTATTTGAGTGTGCTAAGTTGTAAGAAATCCATGGGATTTGTACAAACTACAAACAAAGATCTGGTTTGTGCACGTTTTGTGTGTGAAATTTCATCATTACATGATATTTTATAGTTTGTCGTTTCTGGGTCTGCTGCTCCAGTAATTCGGGTTCCCTTATAGTTCACTTAGACCCAAACACTCATACAGTGCAACAGAGATCTTAGTCCAATTAAACCTGCTTAAACCCACCTTACACCATGGGGATTTTTTGCTCTGCTGCTCCAGTAATTAGGGATTTCTTGCTTGTCGACTAGGTAACTGAATTTATTCTCTCTCGGGTATGTCCTTTGTTCATGTAGTGACTTGTCTCTTAATAGACAAGATCTGATTTAAAAAAATATTGCTGAGTGTAAGGAAGGTTTCAACCACGTATCAAATCTCCTAGTGGGTTATATTATTTGTTTTCTTTGTACTTTGAGTTAGACACGAGTTAGATTTACTATTGATGTTATTTATTTTATTTGTATGCTTTTCAGCTAGATTTACTACTTTGAGTTAGTTTTACCACTACTGTTATTTATTGTCTTTGTATGATTTTCAACTTTAACACAGGAACCTTAGGGAGTGTTAAAGTTGAAAGAGATGAAAATTATGCTTTAAACTTATCTTGTCTAGTTAAAACGCTACTATTTTGTTTCTATGTTGAAGATGCATGTAAATCCTGAGGTATGAAGATGCATTTCCAAAATATAGAACAAGCAGTGGGATACTCAGACTTAATTCACACTTAATTTTGATGTGCTTGTTATTTACACGTTATTTAGCATGCCTTGCAGTTTTGCTTCACTTTTGCTTATTCTTTTAAAGCTTATTAGCTGACTATGTGTTATTAGTTCATGGAAGCTGCATAGCACAGTCCAAGTTTTGTATGGTTACTAAAAGCAAATGTATCTCTTTTCACTCTCTTTTTCAGTCTCATGTTATACAGGAATTGGGAAAAATGTATTTTCAGATATTATTGGCAACAATGCTGATGGCAATAGTTCAATAGTTGAAAACAAAGTTGAGAAATCAGAGAAATTTTCAAGTTTAAATCTTGATAGTTCATTCGATGTTTATGGTTTCAGATCTTAAAATTTTCCAATGGAAGTGTTCTTTAATTTAGTCATGTTTGTGTGGAGTGCATATTAACTCACTAGGAAATTGTGACTATTGTTGATTCGAAAGATGGCTAGTGTGAGGAAATTTCTTGTTATAAAACTCACTGTTGTGCACTTGTTCTGGTATGGAGTGGGTATGGACGTGGTATGGACCTTCCTTATACAGTGATGATAAAATGTACTTCTATGGTTTGGAACACTTATAAGTTATTGACTATATACCTTGGTGATACCTTCAGAGAGAATATAACAGTTTGACCATGAGTTGGACACCTTCGTCTTCTTGACCCACCCTTTACCCCTCTTGTTGACTCTTGATCTTATGTTGACCTACAACGCAGTCTGAGCTCCTTAATATATAGGCAATATAATTTTTGGGTTTTCATGTTTATTTAATACCCCCATATGTTTCCAATGTGTTTAAAGAAATGTTGATGTGAATGCAAATTGTTTATGAAAGTTATAAATCAGTGTAATGTTGTTATCTGTTTGAATTTGCCCCAAATTATATGAATTTGTCAAACATATAACAATATTACAACGATTTATAACTTTCCCAATATAATGTTTTTTTTATAATTATTAAGCCCCCAATATGAACGGACTTGATATGGTATTGGTCCATCAGTGACACCCCTATGGTTTCATACGTGAGTGGTCTAATATCTCTGTTGCATTGTTTGACTGTGCGAAGTTGTAAGAAAGCCATGGGCTTTGTATGCGCTACAAACATAGATCTGGTTTGTGCACATTTTGTGTGTGCAATTTCATCATTACCTGATATTTTATGGATTGTTGTTTCTAGGTATGCTGCTCCAGTAATTGGGTTTTCCTTATGGTTCACTTTAAGAAGACCCAAACACTCATACAATGCAATAGAGATCTTAGTCCACTTAAACCTGCTTAAGACACAGGGATTCCTTGCTCTGCTGCTCCAATAATTAGTGATTCCTTGCTTGTCGACTCAGTAACTGAATTTATTCTCTCTCGGGTATGTCCTTTGGTGGTCATTTGATCCTGTAGTGACTTGTCTCTTAATAGACAAGATCTGATCTAAAAAAATATTGCTGAGTATAAGGAAGGTTTCAACCACGTTTCAACTCTCCTAGTGGGTTATATTAATTGTTTTCTTTGTACTTTGAGTTAGACAAGAGTTAGATTTACTACTGATGTTATTTATTGTCTTTATATGCTTTTCAACTGTAACTAGACAAGAGTGAGAAAAGATAAGTTCAAAGCCTAGTTTTCATCTATTTCAACTTTAAAAATCCTGAATGTGGACATTTGGGAGTGTTAAAGTTGAAAGAGATGAACACTATGCATTCGGACTTGTGTGGAATGATATCTTTGTTGCACTCTCTCTGTGTGCTAAGTTGAGTATAAGGAAGCTTTCAACTCTCATAGTCGGTTATCGTATTAGTTTTCTTTGTACTTTGAGTTAGATTTACTTGGATTTAATACTCTATTATTTATTGTCTTTGTATGATTTTCAACTTTAACAGAGGGACCTTAGGGAGTGTTAAAGTTGAAAGAGATTAAAATTATGATTTAAACTTATCTTGTCTAGTTAAAATGATACTATTTTGTTTCTAGTACTATTTTTTCATCGTTTGTCATGGTTTATGTCTGTTTGAGATGGTTTGCAGTTACTTTGATGCCTATTTATGTATTTTAGTTGCAGTTGTAGTTGCAGTTTCCAAGCTAACTACTTTTATGGATTTCACTTCTCTTCCTTGTATGTAAGTTGTTTATTTGGTTCTACGTGGGTTCTACTTTCTATAACTAATGAATCTTATACAGTGATGAAAAAAATATATAAAACAGTGTACCTTGAGAGAGAGAAAAAATTATTGGTCTTGTTGGTCATACAGGAGTTGCTTGTCCACCTTATATAGTTCACCTTGACCTTGTGGGTTTGTTGTTTGTTTTGTTGTGGCCCCCTTGGTTGACTCATGATCCTTTATCTTACGTGTATCTTACTTGGTCCATAGGTTATGTTTATTAATGTTTTAATACCCTATCTGTTTTCTCGGGTGGACTGTGGGTCCTTCCCTAGCATGACCATGAGCTTGTTTTCTTGTGTGGACTGTGGGGTCTTCCCCAATGTGATAGTAAGTTTCACTTTAGGGGTGGACTGTGTTTTTTCAAGCATGATTGTGTGTCTCTGAAGTATGTGACTGCATCCTTACCCAGCATGACTGTGTGTCCTTTGTGAGCATGACTATACTGGGTATGAATGTGCTTGTTGACTAAGAAGTATAGGTCAGTATGTGGTCAATATGCTTATGCTTTAACCCTCTCTGGATCTCTCTCAAGGTACGTAAATTGTTTGTCTAGATTGACTTGTCCCTTTGGTGACAAGATCAAATCTAAAAAATCTGAGTATATGGTTGATTCAAATATTGGTTATGATTATTTACTGTTGATATCTACTGTACATTATTTTATCATGTTGTTACTGTACATGGTATTTGATGATTCTCGAGGACCAAATTTAACACAGTAAATAATGGAGCGTTAAGTTGAAAGAGATGAAAATTATGTTTGTTTATTATAGTTTGGGGTGGGAGGATTCGAGATCTACCGTCCATACTCTTTTAAAATATGCCTTGTTTTCATTGTATACTTTGTTCAGGTCTAATTTTTATTGATGTCCAATATAGATGATGAAATGTATAAGAAAATTGATGTTGTAGCATCTGCCCTGTTAAGAGTCAATCTAATTGCATTCTTTGTTTTTGCACACTATTTTGTGTTCTAGTGTTTTCTTTTAGTCACCTTTTAGTGCAATTGCTGACATTTTAACACTGGAAAAAAGAAATTAGAAACAAATTTACTGGTCTTGAATATACCAGGTGTTTGTGAGAGTTGTACATGAAACAAAATGGATTAATGAAATGGAGCTTAGCATATATGATTCATGGTTTGATCCAGTTGCTTATGTTTTACCTGGGCTTGTTCCTGATGGATTTATTTACTTGAGGGCTAGTCCAGACACATGCCATATATGTTTGCAGTTACGTAAAAGAGTAGAAGAAAGTGACAAGAAAATAGCATGTCACTAGATTATTTGAGAGGTTTGCATGAAAAGCATGAGAACTCGCTCTTCCCTACCACATTGTCTACTTGGGGAAAATATTCATGTTTCTTTGTATATAATGTATTGGTAATTGGCAATTCGATAAATTATCTTTTGTCACCATATGCTCTTTAGCTCCCAATAAGTTAGAAAATGGTCCACGTGTTGCACAAATGTCTTGAAAACAGTATATTCCATTATGTTGTAGATGTCGTATGTGCCCAGAAATATTCTTTGAAGACCCAACATACCCAGACCTCAAGAAAAAATTTAGAAATTTTTTCTTACACAACCATGTTATGCACAGGTTTGAAATATACCATAAACCATTCAAAAGTCTCGATGGCTGTCCTGGATCAACTCAGAGTGCCTAGACTATTGCTTTGTACTTGAACTCAAAGTGCGCCTAGAAAAGATGCCTCATAGCTTCATCATGTTGTTGACGCCCTGAAAATGGCCTCAAATATTTTACCCCCTAATATCCAAAGGATTCCCAAACCCCAATTTTAAGGAAGCCTTCCTAGTTCACTAAAGTCTTTCAATGCAAAGGGTTCTTATACTTTTTTGTGCTGACCCAAATTACAATCTGGTTATGATCTCATTAATTTGTGTTTAACTAAGTGATGTTGTTTACATGTTTCTAAGTGCAAAGGAAGACATTCTTGTGATATTGCAGCTAGAGATTGGCGAGAAACAATTTTTTCCACATTTTGAAGGCCTTCTTCTATTTATTGCTCATTCTCCAGAACCATCCCTCTTTTTAGTGAGTACAATTTTCATTAGATCCAAGTGATTCTTAAATACTTTCCATGCAAATGAAATTTGTCTATTAAATTCATCAATTGTGCAATGGTTTAAGGACATCGAAATCCATGTGCTTATTACTGGAGATGATAGAGAGATGGTGTATTGTTAATGATTCATTTTTAGTAGAAGTGAATTAATAAGCACTATCTATGGAGGGTTGCCTAATATTTTAATCATTGTCTTTCCTATCAATTGAATGCCTACTAAATTAATTTGATATGTTACTTGTGTTTATGGTTCCTGTAATGATGGACTATTCTTTATGGACTGTCATTGGTAGAATTTGAACTTTGGAAACCATTCATTAAGTTTTTTAATCAGTGTAATTGTAATTGAATATGATGTACCTAAGATATTTGCATTTTACCAAAGCTAAACTGCAATGATTGTTTAGTTTATAATTTTATATCAAACCCGTTTCATTTTCTTGGTCACATGCTAAATATTATGTAGAAAGCACTCGGTGCAGTATGTACTCCTTTGACTACTTGGAGACATGAGTAGGTTTTCTGATACAAGTTTCTCTTATCAATACAAGTGGATGAGGTTGTATACCTTGTAGATGCCACTGATAAAGAGTGCTTTGCAAAGTCATGGAAGGAGCTAGAAGCACTACTTATAGATGATTCGTTGACCAATGTACTTTTTTTAAAAAAAATTAGGAAACAAAATAGACATACCATATGCAACAACATCTGAAGATGAACTTCGTTATTACCTAGGCCTTGCAAATTACACCAATGGTAAAGGGAAGGTCAATTTGTCATATTCTATTGTACGACCTATTAAGGTGTTTATGTGCAATATTGTCCAAAACATGGGATATGGGGAAGGTATTAAGTGGTTGTACCAATATATTAATAAGGATTAAGTGAACTACAATTTTCTTGTACTCCAAAGGATGATAAGAATACCTGAAAATGAATTCTTACTTGGGGTTGCTTCTTGCCTACTTTCATTTCCTTCTCTTTGATAGAAATCGAATGAGTTTGCTTTCATCTTGTAATCTGTTTTGTTTTGGTATGTCATTTCTATATTGTAGCACTTCCCTGCTCAATGTGGAAATCGTGGGTTGTTGTCTGTGAGCCAATTATCTCTTGATATTGATAGGTCTCTACACCTTGAGATCAGGGACCACACATTTATTTTGCAAGGAGAATATGCACATGCCAGTATTCAAAACATAGGACAAATATTGATCTATGTAATATTCATAACCAGTTTGGGTTCTAACAATGCTATATACTTTATGATTCTAATTGACTGCTTCTAATGCAAACATGTCAACTTCAGGTTCAAGCCTTAGTGTTGGATTGTGAGCCCAACATTGACTTCAGCAGAGACATTGAAGCAAAGCAAGGGTAATAATTTTTTCACTGATTTGGTTTTTACACATACATTATGGAATGCCATATTTTACATAAAGAGAAACAGTCTTTTGACCTCTCTAGGAATTGAATTGTTTGATACTAAATATGTTTAACGTAGGTGTTTTCTTGCATATCTGGTTTGGTGATCCCAAAGATAAATGGTTGAGGAAGATTTCTATCCTATTATGTTTGTCTTACTCACAACCAGTAGACAAAATGGAGTGCCATACACATGGCAAGGACTAGTATATCACTAGTATATCTTGATCTATTGGAGTGTTAAAAGACAATTTTGGGCATGAGCAATCCGATGAAAAGTGATTAACATCCACCAACAATAGGTTTGGAGGAATGTTGGGTTGAATTTGAGGGTTGAAATAGCATTAAGAAACAATTCTGGGAATGGATATGGACACAAAGAGCAGACCTGGGCACTCCAACAGCCTCAATCCTTCATTTGCGAATAGGAAGATCTATCAGCAACCTGCTCTATTGCACTACTAAAGTGAAACCATGGTATAACAAGTGTCTCTTAGGGGTCATGAAGGCTCAAAAGTGATAGAGGGAAATCTGATGAAACTGCTTTGGAACTATGGCTTCCTCGAAATATAATCTACCATTGATCATCACTGACAAAAAGGTAGGCTCATCTCACGCTCATCTCAATTAAGGACTAGCTCATGTCTGGGACAAACAACTCTGAGAGATCATGGTAGCCTAGTTACTATGGAAGGTGATAACATGAGCCAAATATAGAGTTGTCACTTGATCCATCCATTTGTCACCATAATTAACACAAATTTTGTGAGGCAATTACAAGCCTCTTATCTTAAGTTGTTTACATAAATTGTATATTACCACTTTTGTATGGAAGAGTGGAATGAATTAAAAAGCATTCAATCCTTTATTGGCTTGTAATTATGATGTTTATGCTTACAGTATAATGAAGCCTATGTTTATAGTATGTAGACAACATCCCTATGCCACGAGTAAGGATTTTTGAAGTTTCAATCCCTCTTCCTTAGCCTTCTTATCAAGTACAGAAGCTCTCCTACTCAAACAAAAAGTATTATTTTTAAAAGATTCAACATGTTTTTATGCTCTCCTAGCTATAGCGACGGCTTGATGTAAAGAATTAGTTCCAAATAGTCTCACCTTCATTTCTATTTCTAAAATTTGGTTTGATATGTAGATGCTATGCACTAGGTTAGGTGGTTGTGTAGTCTTGACCTTTAAGTGGATTCTTGTTACACCTAAAATCTTCCCATCATGAGATTCAGTGTATACACCCCTAGAGTTACCTTGACTGAGTGATTGACCTGGAAGGATTTTGTACCCATTTGTACTAGGTTTTGAGAGGTCATCGTAGGTTGCACTCATGCAACATGCGACGTCGCAGCTTTCTCTATTACAGGGTGCGATAATGTCAGTTAATAGGAAAAAATAGCCCTTCGAGCCCTTTCTCGGAGCTTGCCGACTTAGGACCCTATCCCTAACCTCTTGGGAGAGCTAGCATTCGGTTCCTAACACCTTGTAAGGATCCCTTAAGCCTCTCCTATTATATCTCAACCTATCCTATCCTCACCCTATCCACTTAGTCCTATTTAAATGAAGCTCACTCCCATCCCAAGAGGAGGAAGTCTATGGTATTATTATGCTGGTGAAATCAAGCCCAATAGATCTAACACTCTAGCTTGGAGAAACTTCACTTCTCTCTAGGAGATTTGGCATGGCTTGTTGGAAGGAGATTGCAGCGTTAAGTCTATGGTTGTAATCCTCTTTTCTATTGTACTCCTCACTCTTCAATACAGTTAATATAATTGCTTTCCATTCATGTTGTCTCCCTAATGATGTTTAGGGTTTTCCTCCTTAAATGTTAACTTAGATATTATATATGGGATATATGCTTTCACTTCTCGTGGTCTGTTACATGTTCAATAGGGTTTAGCTACTTGTGATCTGGCATCATTGGAGCATTCGATCAACGAAGGAGAAATGGATCTACAAATATAAGGTAAACGATTTACTCTTTCATTTGTATTTCTATATGATATAGGAATGTATTTTATGTTCTGTCTTATTAGTTCTAGACTTACGTTAAGCTAGGGAGATCATGCCTTGAGTCCACTCTTGGTAGATTGTCCGCAAAACAAATCTGGAGACCATACTGGGGAGTTACATCTTGTTTTGTAGTTGTCAATCTGAGAGTCATTTTCAGTTGATTGCTTGACATAAGCCTTTTATTTGTGAGTTGCTTCTTCATTTGATTTCACTATCCGATCTTCATCTTGAAGACTCTGATCTGCTTCCTCTGAGTTTGTACTACTTATTTTAAAACCATTTCATAGTTCATTATTTGATTCATTTTTGAATTTAGATCTCGCCTGTCGCACCTGGTTAGTAAAAACAGAGCGACAATGTGTCATTCCTGGTCTCTGTTCTTTGTTTGTTAGCCACTCATCGCAGTCCTTTCATTGGCATACTGCAACACCGTCGCACTCCCCGCATTGGTGAACTACGATATCGCACTGTGTACAAGCACAGAGTGCGTCGATTTGTCGAGTTTGGCATGTAGGAATCCCCTCTCCATTTGTTAATATGAACCTTGGTTTGCTGTATGAACTCCCTTTGTGCTGCAAGATCCAGCCAAAGATCCCATCTTTGATTTGTGTGTTGAGTGTTTGGTTTTGTTTGGATTGATTTTGGGTTCTGTCTTGGACAAGTCTGAGTACCGGTAGTGGTGGATACTCTTGTCTCCTCCACCTTCATCCGCTCACCCTTGCATTCCCTCCTCTCCTTAACTGATCTGGTTACTACATTAGATCCGCTCCCAGACCTCATTTGCATTACATTATGAGCTTTGCTTGCTTGGTATGCTTGCTACTATCTGATTTTGAGTCTTGAGTGTATTTCAGCCTAATTAAGTGCTTGTCCTTTCTTGAGTTTTTTGATACTTAGTGCTGCAAGTAGTGTTTTATTTTCGTTCATTTAGATCTGAAAGCGTAGTTGTTATCAAGTTAATCTTTTGATGCATCCATTGAAAAATTAAAAGTGCTTCTTTCCCATCATTTCTCAAGAATTGTTGAAGGAAATTGTTCGTGCACTGGAATGTTTTGCTTATGGATCTTTTGGGAAAATTGAATGAATGTGTGATCGCTTGTGTTTTTCTTGAATTATGAGCATCTCATTTTCTTGAAAAATCCAAAGTATATTTCAGTTTTTGCAAAATTAATTCCATGCTAAGGAAAGGTAAATGCATGTTTTATTTTCATTTCTCTTAGGCCATTGAAAGTGAAATTGAAAAGATTGCATACTCCATCTTAGAATTCTCTCTTTTCATTACCTAGCATCATTTTTGTTTTGAAAAGGAAAAGAAAAGGAAAAAATGTTGTGATTTGGATTAGTAGTGTTGCGATTTTTTGCGTTTCGCACAAAAATGAAAAGAATGCTTTTATAGTCAAACTTGTTTTAATCGGGAATTATTGCATTTTCTTTGGTAAGATTGTTGGAAAGAAAAAGTTTTCTCCCTCCCATAGGTAGCATTCATCGAAAGAAAAGCATATTTCGTGCATGTAGCTAGGCCTTGCATTAAGTTTCTGATTATGTACTCACCTCATGCATTCACCTAACTGTCCAGATAAAATTAACGGTAGAACTAGGTAAAATTTTTAGCAACTTGTGTGTAAGTTAGAGACGTGTTCCGACGTCATTAAGCATGGCAGCTGTCATTATTTTCCAACACTGTATCCCGGGGGTATTGTAGTCTTCCATGTACTTATCGGTATATCGAGCTCCTTCATGTACCCACCAAGTACCATAATAAGTACTTGGCATATATCGAAGGGTGTATCACATACTCAGTAGTATATTGGAAGGTCTCTTGCCGAACGGTTGTGCATTAGACAGCACCACTACGGATTTGAGCTCCCGCGTACCTTGCGTATATCGGGAGACACCGCTAGGATTCCTGAAACCAACTGAGTTAACCATTTGGCCGTCTTGGAAAAGCAATACACTGAGAACAACACTCAGGGAGATTAGCATGCACGTATTGTCCAGGTAATCGGGTATGCAGGAAAGGGTACGGTCCCAATCCTCCTTGTCACGTCATATTGTTGGACCCTATAGTATATAGCGGTTTGCGATGCCTTGATAGTCCCATGAGGTTCCCTTGTGGCCTTAGTTTGTGTAGGGTTTTGTCGGGTCTGTTTTTCTTTTAGCTCTCCTTAGGAGAAACTTTTTGTTTCAGTCACCCTGGCTGACTTTCCTTGGAGAAGGTCCCATAGAATCCAAAACTTACCACCCGAATATCCCCTTAACTAGGAGATAATTTCTAGGGCAAGGATGGATCCTCAAGCCAGGGTCGGGTCACATGAAGTGGAAAACCCCACTCTGAATATTGGAGGACATTTGCTTCCACATACTCCTCCAAATTCACCTGCCTCTCATCCCCCACAGGGTGAAGAAGCACAAATTCCCACTTCACAAGACTCCCCTCCCATTATGTCGGGAGATCCTGGATCATTGGAATGGATAAATCAACCGTAGGATGATCCCGCAATAGCTGTTGGTCCTCCAGTAGCTTATTGGACATCTTCTACCGATCACCTAGTGGCCCATTTTGCCATCCCACCCCCACCCAGTCAGGCTAGTCCTGACGATCGCTTGACACCTTATCGCGAGCAATTGGCTCGTTTACGTGCCATGGGTGAGGAGTTTCGAAGTTGGAAATTTCAAATAAGGTTCGACGACTGACCAATCCCAGGTCGCTCTTTATATTTCGAGTCACCATAATCATCCACACAACACGCGACCACTACTGAAACTGGTCAACCATCCATCCCTACACATGTATCTCCTAGACAGGAAACCAGTTCATTACTTCCTACTACCCAACCTGTTGAATGACAACAGTCCAACACACTTGTCACTACCGCAATTACTTTACCAGTTCCCCCCCCACCTCAAAATTCAAGGGGAGGATACTCCATTCCCCTTGACTATCTTATTGGTAGCGTTACTACTATGGTATCTAATCAACAACCTGTGTTGGTTCAGCCTTTGCATAGTGTTCAACCTATTGTGGCTGGGGGGAAACCCCCGTTTCCTAACCAGAACGTAGGCGGTGGAATCCCCAACGGACCTCCCGTTGGATCTTCCCAACCTTCTAGACCATCCACCATGGGATTATCTCATGTTGGGGGGCCATCCAATGTAACTCAACCCTCATGGAGTTAAGCGTATCCAGGTTCCTTTAACCCTATGCTGGGTCAATCTAATCCTAGAAACGCACCATACAGGATACCCTATCCAACCAACCCATACACTCTATGGGGGCAATAACCCATTTTACAACATGAACCCCAACCAATTATCCCTCAAGCACCACCACTCCCGATCGGTCCACCCCCACCTCCTGTTGGAGGAAGTGGGCCCCACCCAAATTTGGAGGAGGCGGACCTCTCCCTTTTGGTGGAGGTCAAACTCATTCTACCAATAACGACCCCCACCCTTCCAGCGGCGGTGGGAATGGTACACCACCCACCTAGGAGGAGGAGGCGGAGGACCACCCTATTATGGTGGGGGAAGACATTTCCCTTCTGGTGGTGGAGGTGGTCCACCACTCCCTCAAGGCGGAGCCGGTGGAGGATCTAATTATTATGGTGGCGGTGGTGGTGGTGAAGACCCTCACCCTTCCATCGGAGAAGGTGGTGGGGGCCCCCATTCTTCTGGCGACGGATGTGGTCCACCACCCCCTCCAGGTGGAGGCGGTGGCAGGCCACCTTATTATGGTTATGGACCCCCACCTCCCCCTGGCGGTGGCGACGGACCTCCACCTCCTCTTGATGATGGAGGTGGAACCCCACCTTATTGGAATGGACCACCTTATGGTGGCGGACCCCCTTATGGTCCGACCGGCACACCCCCCTACGGTTAGTTTCCTCGGTGGTCACACTTTAATCAGTCGATACGAGGTCCTACCGGTCCTCACATTCCTTATCAGTACTACCAGTACCCGCAACCTAATCAACAGCTGCCCTTTTTGGCTACTTTGCACCTACCTAATATGTCTTGACTGACGAACGACCCCATTTACCACAGACCTAACTGGCCCCCGATTCTGATGAAACTTCCGTCGGATATCCCTAAGTTTGACAGCAAGCCAGACGAGGATCCTAAGCACCATGTGATGACATATCATTTATGGTGTTCATCCAACTCTCTGATGGATGACTCGATCCATCTGAGATTATTCCAACGGACTCTCACTGGTTCGGCTGCCAAGTGGTACATTGAATTATCACCTCATTCTTTTCATGATTTCAGTTCTCTTGCTATGAACTTTTTGACCCACTTCCAACTGCCTATACGGTACGAAACTGGTATGGACCTTCTCACCTCTCTCTACTAGAATACCACTACTCATATCTCTACTCATATACATGAGTGGCGGAGGAGAAGACGTTTGATTAAGGCTCCCATTCTAGACCAACTCCTGGAAGATTTGTTTACGAAGTCTCTCATCCCTCACATAGCTCTAGATGTTTCCATGGGCGGTGCTGTCATTGAAGAACAAGCTATTGCTCGTGTCCATTACCTAGACTTGGTCTATGCTCAATCAGGAACATTGTTTGAGATTAGTCTCGATGCACCCCACAACACTTATGACCCCACGAAGCCTCCTAAGGGACCCCAAACTGATGGCATCATTGGATCCCTTAACACTCAGCCCGCTTCTAACACTGTCGGATCGTCGAACCTTCAGGGTTCTTCCCCATTACCAACCCAGGCTGGTCGCAACACCACCAAATCAACCACTCCTTCTGTAACTGAAGAGGTGAATTCTATCTAATCAGCTTCATCTCAAAAGTCCGATAGCAAGAAGAAGAACAAAGGGAAGCCCAAGAAGTCTTCTGCCCAGAAGGAACAAAAGAGAATTCCTGACGATACCAAACAGAAACGGAAGCTAAAGTATCCTTGTTTACTATGCGGAGATGATCACTTCTCCAAAGAATTTCCCCATAGAGACGGAGTTCAAAAGTTTCTTCGAGGTAAACCAACTCTCGTAGTCCTCAACGATCCGTTTCCCACTCAAAACCAGTAGATGATTGCTCAACCTCCCCCATCCCAAGGGGAACCATCCAATACCATGCATGTTCTCATGGTGTGTAACAAGACGATCAATTTGAACACTTGTTTGCGATCATAAGACTGGGTCCTTCGAAAGAACCTTCTAGAAGTAATACTTAAAAAGATTCCAACTCCTTACCTGATGTCACTGTACCATCAGCTTCTCTCACCATTGAGAATCCGTCCTTAGATTTGATATTGCGACCGCCCAAGAGCACGATTCGAAAAGCTATTTTCAATTGTAATGCTCAGGCAGCACAGAATTACAAGATTGTAGAGGACTTGGTGCAAGCCCCTTGCGCCATGTCCATGCTGGAAGTTTTGTAGAATTGTCCTAATCAACGCAAAACTCTCCTTGTAGCAATCGATGTAGTCGACCCTGATTCTTCGAATACGATCATGTTCCGACTTGACTACTTCAAGTCGAGGCTTTCCCATAAACTCGCATTCCAAGTAGCTGTGAACATTGCTGGGAAAATTGTCCATCGTACCCTTTTGGATGAAGGTGCCTCTACTTCTGTCATGTCGACCCCCAAATTAAATCGTTCCCCTACCACACTGAAAGCATTTGATGGAAGTGGCTTTCAACCTCATGGGCTCCTACAAGCTCTCGCAGTTGAGCTAGGCGGAAAGACCGTAACCATTAATGTGGAAGTGGTCTCGGCCCTGATATATTA
The DNA here is from genome assembly GCA_027924585.1 of Larix kaempferi. Classification (NCBI taxonomy): domain Eukaryota; kingdom Viridiplantae; phylum Streptophyta; class Pinopsida; order Pinales; family Pinaceae; genus Larix; species Larix kaempferi. The sequence continues at coordinate 14,589,577 of BSBM01000438.1, forward strand.
TAATCTCTTGCTTGGTCGCAATTGGTTTTATGCCATGTAGGCGGTAGCCTCTTCAGTCTTCCACGTAGTACAATTCCCCCACCAAGGATGAATTGTTACTATTAACCAATTAGATTTTTGCACACCAGACACTACTACTCATCCTGGTGACCATGTTCCTTCCATTGGACAAACATCAAAGCAGTATGAGCATATAGGGGTTGGCCTTTTGAAAGATTCATCTCTCATGGGCGTTTTTCCCTCTTCGGACCCCCCTAATCATGTTGTCTCGATGAACATGATCTCCACAGAGATTTCATCTCTCTCCACTGATACTTGGCTTGTACTCAATGAAGCCACAACACATCTGATTAGAGAAGCAATGCCTTTTGCACTCACTGAACGTATTTACGAGGCTATCCAATCAGCACTGGAGGACCACTTAACTATGGCCTCCCCATCCTATTCTTTATGAAGGGCATCATCTCTACCTAATCTCTTACTTCGTACTTTTTATTCAGACGAGTCCATCATGGAAGTTATGAATGTTGATGATAGTCTGTGGGATGACCTCCACCATAGGTCATCTTTTCTTCCTCCTTTGGAGTACATAGAGGACAACATTGGAACCATCTTTTTATTGGATATCTACCCATTCCCTCATTCCCCCATACTTACATGTCTTTCAGACACTAAGGGAAACTTGGCCAACATTGAGCCTACCACCCTGGTAGACATTTCAGTAAAACCTGGTGTCGTGGAACACATTCGCATAGGCCAGAAGTGTTCCCCTGAAGAAATAGAAATTGGTATGGCCTTATTTAAGCGATTTTGAGACGTATTCGCTTGGTCCTATGAGGAGATGCCTAGGATAAACCCAGTGATTGTTTCTCATGAAATAAAAACCTATCCCGACATCAAACCTGTATGTCAAAAGTTGCGATCGGTACACCCCCGGAAGACTGCAGCGATCAAGGAAGAGATTGAAAAGCTCTTAAAGGATGGATTCATCTATCCTGTCCCATTGACAGATTAGGTCTCAAACGTCATCCCTGTGAACAAAAAATAGGGTACCATTTGCATCTGTGTAGATTATCGGGACCTTAACAAGGCTTGTCCAAAGGACAATTACCCGACCTTGTTCATTGACCAGATTATCGACAATTGTACTGGAAGTGTCATCTTTTCATTCATGGATGGCTTTTCTGGTTACAACAGGATTTAGATAAACCCAGTCAACCAACATAAGACGGCTTTCATTTGTCTTTGGGGGACGTTTTCATACCGCAATATCCCATTTGGCCTTAAAAATGTTGGTTCCACATTCTAGCGGGCCATGTCGTATGCCTTCCATGACATTAAGGACTTTGTGGAACCTTACCTGGACAATCTCTCTGCTCATTCAAAGCAGCGTGAGTTCCACATGGACCATCTGATGACCATTTTCCTTAGATGCATACGGTACAACATCCGTCTGAATCCTCATAAGTGTATCTTTTGCGTTGAGTCCAAACGCCTCTTAGGATTCATAGTCTTGAAGGATGGGATCCGTGTCGATCCCTCAAAGGTAGAGGCCATTGTCAACCTACCACCTCCAGCCAATGTGATGAAACTTCAAAGTCTGAAAGGGAAGGCGACTTATTTAAGGCGTTTTATTTGTAACTTCGCGGAGAAGACTAAGGGGTATATGAAATTGCTTAAGAAGGACGTCCCATTCACTTGGGATGATCAAGCTCAAAAATCCTTCGACAGCATTAAACATGCCATCACGCATGCTCCCATGCTCCAACCTCCCAACTATTATTGAGATTACATCCTATATCTCGCTGCTTCTGCTACCACCATCACCATGGTTCTGGTACAGGAGGATCAAAACACCCACGAACATGTAATATACTATGTGAGTAAGGGTCTCACCGACACTGAAACTAGATATTCACATGTCAAAAAACTTGCTTTCGCGGCAGTCATCCCCATCCAAAAGTTTCTGCACTACATCTTGCTTTGCACCACCACCATCATTGCAGACTCGAACCCCATGTACCACGTACTCACACGTCAGGTGCTTGGGAGCAAGTATTCATGCTGGATCATGATAATGCAAGAATTTGACCTTCTTTTCGAGAAAGCTAAGTCTAAGAAGTCTTTGGTGTTTGCTGAGCTTATCTGTGATTTTCCCCGTCCCGATGCAGAAGTTGAGCACAATGACCTTTTTCCATATCAATCATTGTTTCTCATCAGTACGACTGATCCGTGGTATGGAGATATTACGTTATATCTTCAAACCCAATGCTTCAGCCCCCAATTGTCTCGCGACGACTATCGTAGAATACGTCACCATACGAAGTATTATCTGATCATCAGTGATACTTTGTACCACCATGGCGTCGATTCAATTCTTTGACGTTGTGTAACTCACGATGAGGATGAACGCATTCTGAATGACTGTCACACTGGGGCATGTGGCGGTCACCTCTCTGGGATGGATACAGCCCAGAAGATTTTGCGCGTAGGATATTATTGACCTACTATCTTCAAAGATTGTATTGAGGCCGTAAAACGATGTCCTCCATGTCAACACTTCCATATGAAGAAGCACACCCATCCTGCCCCATTACACCCGGTTATTGCCGTGGGCCCTATTGTTGCAGCAACCCCCCCCAAAATTTTTTTTTAACATATTGGGGCCCCTCCTTCTTTGTTTTTGCAGAAAGTTTGCTTGAGAAGCCATCCCAGCCGTCAGTTCTGTTTTCAACATAAAGTTTTACTTCCCTGCTGAACATCCTGCCATCAATCCTTCTATTTTTGTTTGTTCCCAAAGAGCCAAAAGATAACTTAGTTTTTCCCCAACGTTTTGGAATAATTCGGACTATCTCCCCGACTTCAAAGACATACGTCCAACCTTTCCGAAAGAAGGACTGAGATTCTCTTTGTCAAAATCTGCGGAAGCCATTGAAAATTAGTTCCCTAAACGACGGAAGCTTTTGCTCAAGCCTTCCGCAACCGCGGAAAGATTCCAGTTTTGCTCCCGAAATTGCGGGACTCATTCACTTTAAATCTCCCGAACAGGACTTAGATTTTCTTCCGATCAGAAAAAACTGCGGGAACATTGGGACAATACTTCCCGAAATGGCGGGGGAATTCAGCGAAACCGCCCGAAACGGTGGAAGCCGCCGTGATATCTTCCCAAAAAGGATTTGGAATTTTGGTTGAAATTCTGCGGAAACCTTCCGGTTGTGCTCCCGAAATGGCGGAGGCCATTCTCATAAACCGCACGCGTAAGCCTTCCGAACTAAAAGGACTTGGAAAATTTTTGATCGTTGCTTCTGCGGAACGGTTCAAGTTCCGAAACGACTTAGCTCCCGAAACGGCGGAGCCCTTCACTCAAGCCTTCCGCAACCGCGGAAAGGTTCCCACTTTCCTCCCGAAATGGCGGGACTCATTCGCTTTAGTCTCCCGAAAAGCACTTAGACCATTTTTCAACCGTCCGCGGAGAGATTGGAGTTTTCTTCCCGAAACGGCGGGGACAATTCGTAAAAACGCTCCGAAACAGCGGAAGGACTTAGGAAAGACGCCCAAAAAAGTCGGATTGGTTTGTTAAAATTGCGGAAGGTTTTGATGGAACCCTCCCGAAGCTGCGGAAGCCATCCGCATAAATCCCGCGGAAGAATTAACGATTCCCTTCTGAAGCTATGAAAAGAACTTAGAAATTTTTTCCAAGAAACTATCGCGGAAGCCTTCAGCCTTTGCTCCCGAAACCGCGGAAGCCTCCGGGCTACCCTCCCGAAACATCGGAACCCAATCGCTTAAACCGCTCGGAAAAGAACTTCGAAATGATCCCGGGAAACTGTGCGGAAGAGGATAAGATTTGCTCCCGAAACGGCGGGAGCTATTCGTCTAAAACGCCCGATGAGACTTAGAAAAAACTTCGAAAAAACACGCGGGAGCCTTCAAGTCTTCCTTCCGAAACGGCGGAAGCCATTCACAAAAGCCTTCCGAAACTAGCGGGAGCCTTCGCCATACCTTCCCGAAAATCAACGAGACTTTGAAATTTTTGGTTTGAGGAAGCTTTCGCAAATAGCTCCCGAAAGGGCGGGAGCCTTGGCGCTACTCATCCGCAACGCGGGGGTCTTTCGCGGAAGGCTTCGAGTTTCCTTTCCGCAATAAGCCCCGAAACGGCGGGAGCTTTCGTTGAACCCTTCCGCAATGGCGGATACGATTCGCAATCTGGCCCCGCGAATGGTGGTCGCACGGAAACCGAGGTACTTCGACATGACCGCGGCAGGTGGCGTATTTAAGCCACATTCTAATGGCGCCAACCACCAACCTTAGTGCCTGCACGTGCCCGTTTTTTATAAAATATGGTAGGGGCTCGAACCAACGCACCATTGTTTTTCGAATTGGCCAACGACGTGCGACGCCGTGCAAATCGTTCCAGCTCACCTCGCTCATCCATGCTCGCGGCCACCTTGCTCAAGCAGTCCCCACGGTGCCAGGTAGGATTCTAACCTGGAATTTCGCCATTGGGTTATCTTTTGTGGGAAAACAATGGGTTTTAGTGGGATTTTGACGGGCAAAACACCCGTAAAGGGCTATGTTTTACCCGTCAGATACAGTTGAATGGAGTTTCCGTCATGCAAAATCGTCATAGGCATGGGTTAAAACATTAACATTTTATTATTGAGTAGTGATGGTAAGTGCGAGCGGTTAATCGTGTCCCATTTTAAACCCCGGGCCGCACCCCTCGTTTTGGGAGAATTTTTCGAAGCCCCATGGGCTTTCCATGTCCCCGGCCGTAAAACTCAGGACTTAAAACCTTGGGCCCTTCCGTAAGCCTCAGCCCCAACACGCCCTCTACTCAAGGCAAAACCTGGTCCCAGCCGCCATTGGCCCGTTCAAAACCCGTGAACGTTCAAGCTGCGCGAGCCGAAACCTGAAGCCATGGCCGCCCTAGCACTGCCCGTCATTATATCCTCGGCGCCGTCACCTTCGCTCGGACTAGAGTCTCCCATAGAGCACCTCGGCGGGTGGCCGCGCGTGACGATGGCATTCAAAGCCCTCACCAAGTTGAAAATGCGAAAGGGGCTCCCTTGTCGTCACAAAGTCTTCTCACCCCGCGCCTCCCCGCCGTTAACCTCTCCGACCGCAGCTATAACGAAAGACACCCCCTTCCACAGGGTGGAACCAAAACCATTGCTTCCGCAATTCGCCTATCGAGCCGAAAACCGATGGCTTCCGCAATTCCCCAAGGCTCACCCGAAAGCACATTGCTTCCGCAAATCGCCTATCGGTTCGAGAACAAAATGTATCCGCAGCATAGCCTATCCCCTCAAGAGCATCCCAATCCCATCCTTTTAAGAGATTCAAGTGCTTCAATTTATGTTTCGTATTGAAATAGTAACAGCTTCATTGTACTTATCTTATTTGATATATTATCAAAACAATGATGCTTTCTGTTAAAACCTCACAGCATGTTGCTCAAAATCATGATGTATTGTATATGGGTGCCATCAGGGATAAGCCAAGATGCCGAAAACCGGTAAGAAGAAGGCGAAGATGACAGAAAAGAAGCCTGCCCCTCTCAAGATTGAAACCTTGCTCCAGGACACTAAGTGCACCACTGGTGTCCCTCCAGAAATCAGATGGGATGACATATATAGAATGATCAGGGACCAAGAAATCCCAGATATGTTGCTGGAGGAAGCACCAATCTATCAAAATATCAGAGCCTCAGGCATAACTAGAGCCGCTACCTGCCCTGAGCTGTTCCCCTGTGCTGAAGTAATCGGATGGATACTCCAACATGCCGATGCTGAAGGAAGAGTGATAAATTATAGCGGGAAAGTGGCTATCGCCTCATTCCAACCCGCATATCTTGCGGCAGCCTACAGATTTCCCCGTGTCCAGCAAGCTCTGACTGATGAATGGTTAAGCCAGATGAACAACATCGAGATGGCCAAGAAGCTGCTGATGGCAGGGAAGCATTTGAGAAAAAAAGGGAATGATGAGTATGACGTACAGAATCTAAGAGCCCCTTATAGATTGATTGCCCTGATGCTGTGCAGAATCTTTGGCATGCCCGATGGCACAGTATACAAGATTCAGTGGGTCCCTATCATTCATTATGTGGCATTTCAAGGAACAGTGTTTGATTGGGCAACTATCCTGTCAGATAGTCTGGCCTCAATGATAAGTACTGCTAAGCCAGGGCTAGCCTTGAAGAATGCTGAATTGTTCATGTCCTCATATCTGATAGATTGTATTTTGGACAAGATAGAGTTCCCCAAATTGGGGTGTACATGGGATAGGGCCACCGCCCCGGTCTACATCGCATTCAAGATGTTGTGGGCTCAGAACTACAAGCCCAGCTACAAACTCATCTGTGAGGGGTTCATCATGCCCCTATACGAGAAAATGTTTAAGGAAGAACCAAGTTGCCTGTCAGAAAATGCTTTGGAAGTCCTTGAGGAGTATGGGGACTTTTACTTTTCAGAACAAGGTACCTACCTGAGAATGTTTGGAGGGACTAAGCCCCCATACATATTGCCGCAGTATGCCACAGACTACGTGGTGCTGAAGGAAGCAGTAAGACAACTCTTCTTGGATGGAGTTGGAGCATTGCTCCACAAGCAGCACAAGGCTTCCTTTCCCCCTCTGCCTTTCTGCATCGGCGCTTACAAGTTTTCAGGGGTTGCCTCGGCCAATGAGTTTGTTCAAGAGTTGAAGGCCTTCCACTTCGGTGAGGTCATCTTCCACAGGAACGACAGAAAGGGTAAAGTGGCCGAGCATTGCAAGGGGAACTATGCTCACTTCGAATACTCCCACTACCCTGATGCCGAGGAGGAAGCATTCAGAGGCATCAACAACATGACTGAGCTACGGATCTGTCGCCAAGGTACTGGAGCGAGCTCTAGCTCAACCAAGGCCCAGAAGACCGTCCAGCAAAAGGAGAAAGAAGCTGAGGATGCCCGAGCTCAGGAAGAGCTCAGATTAAGAGAAGAGGCAAGGTTGCAGCAGGAAGCCGAGGAAGCAAGAAAGCAGCAAGAAGCTGAAAATGAAAGACTACGGAAAGAAGCTGAAGAAGCCCGAAAGAAGAAAGAAGCTGAGCAGGCTGAGGCCGAAAAGAAGGCGAAAGAAGAATTGAAGACAAGGGAAGATGCCCAACCAGGTGGGTCCGGTGTCCAAGACATGGATATAGACACCTCTCAAGCAGGTGGCGCTGGTACCCAAAAGGAAGGAGTAGACCCTGCTCAGGAAGTCCGGACCCCACCTATGGAAGAGGACATAGACATCATAAACCGACCAATTGTCCCGTACACCCCATCAGGAAAGCGTACGGTGTCTAAATGGAATGAGTTTGTGTATGATAAGAAAAGAAAAGCGATGGTCCTCCAATCAGAAGAGAGGATTAAAAGTCCCTTCCATGAAGACATTATTACTCACCGGGAGGTCACCGTCATGCAAAACACTGATCAAGATCCCATTGCTATGGCATCCGCAGTTATAGCAACAGCAAAGGCATCATTTTCCAATGTAGGCGGTATAGTCAAAGAAAATATATTGACAAAGAAGAGAGCACGCACGCTGCAACAAAATGTGGCTAATGAGCAAGCCCAAAGAGATCTGGCAGTAAACAAATATAACTGCTTGTACGCTGAGCATAAGGAGCTGTCAAACAAGTACAGCCAGCTGGAGGAGGAAAAATACCAGCTAACATTTCAAATGATGATTGTGGAAGCAGAGAAGAATGGTGCAGAAGAAAAGGCATCTCTGCTAGAAGCAGACAAGCAAGCATTAGATGAGCGTTTAGAGCAAGCAGAGAGCAGGACCTTAGACCTATCTCCCTTCCACGAGCTGTCATGCAATATCCTGCAGCAAGGATATGGCTCCCAAGAGCTAATCACTGAAGATGTATGCAAACTCAAGGCCATGGTAGTCAGGCTAAAAGAGATTAATGCGGAAGCCCACAGGGTCAAAGCTAAGAATACCCGTGTCAAGGAAAATGTCATAAGTCAGATGGCATGGAGAGAAGGGAAAGGAGGTTTCCCCCCGCATCTTCCTTTTAAGGCCGTGGAAGATTTTAATGAAGATATAGCCTTGTTGGAGTTTGGCAGGAACTGTGCCAATAAGCTGATAACCAGCGTGCAGAGGACAACAGATAGGATCAACAACCTATACCAAAAGCTCAAAGAAGTCCATGACAACTGCACATTGAGCTTCCCTCAGACCCTAGAAGACTTCCCGGAAAAGGAGCAGCGGTTGTCTCAACTGAAAGAAGAGCTAGGCGTCCAGATGGAGTATGTGAAAAGGATTGATGTCCTGGCCATGGATGATCTCCAACATTACATCGGTTCATCAACACTTCAAAACCATCTGCTGAAGGAAGCGCATCAAGTTGCTGAAGCAGAAGTACAAAGCATTAAAACAGAGCTCGGGAAGAATGTGACTTCTCAGAAAATCCTGTTTCCTGCTGCAGCAAACATAATCATAAGAGACACAGGAGTATGGCATAGCTACATAGCAGAGGAGGACAGGAAAGCTGCAGTAGCAGCAGAAGCATCAATAGATCCGGCAGCATCTCTCCCAGCAGCCTCTTCCCCAGCAATGGCAGAAAATCTGGCCAGTTCGCTTTCCCCTTCCCAATTAGGAGCGGCATCAGCAAGGGATTCGAGGGCCTCTTCCCAGGAAGCATCAGTGACAATTAACTTAGGCGACCCTTTGCCAGGAGAAGCTCACGCACAGGAATGAAGAGGCCGAATTCAGTGAGCCACTCTTTTCAGCCAAACATGTGCCCAACAGGGAAAGCTTTGATGTCGGCCAATTTTTTGTTATGTATATTTTAAATATGTAAGGCGTAAGCCATGGGACAGCTGTCCCTAATTTTTGTCAAAATATTTTTGTAAAGGAAGTGGCTATTTTTGGTGATCGATTATAGTAGAAATCCCTGTAAGTGACAGGTGGAAAGTGCTAGGTGTCAGCCCAAAGGGCAAAGTTGTAGCTATAAATAGCATCTACGAAAGATTAGTAGGGACTTTTGGCAGGGAATGAAAATTTTGGCAAACGATATGAGCTATCTTGTATCGTGTCTGTAAATTGAATTTTCTAATAGAAGCCACGGGAGATGGACATTTTGCCTGGGACGTTGGATTGCTCTATATTGGACTATTCTAATGACTGCGGTTCAGTAATGTGAGATTATTCTTGACATCTGAATTATTTCTTTGCATTAATGATTTTGCTCCTTGCTGTGCATGCGTTCTCTCCATTTTGTGAACAATGAAATATGTTGCTGCAGATTTCTTTGTCTAGATCGAATGGCTAACTCCTCTTTCTTCAGGATAATGCACGCGGCTCATTGTTCATGCCTTTAAATTGCTCCTTGCAGGGATTTTTGAGTTTAATTTCAGTTTTGTTACATCTAGATCTGTTTCTTTATTTTTGTTACATAGATTAAATAATTTTGCTTTCTTCTGTTTATGACTAATAGATGCGTTCTTAAAGCTTCTTTTCAGATCTGTTTCTTCATTTGATTTCTTTTGTTTGTGAGCAATAGACGCGTTCCATGTTGAATGAGAAGCTATCTTCTCGAGATCTGTATCTTGCTGTAGCTTTGGTTGTGAGAAATAATAGCTATCTATTCTTGGTTTACGATACTTGTTACAGCTGATTGCTCTTCCCTTTAGCGTGTTCCCTGCATGGATAGATAGATTTGTTCCAGTTTTAGGCTCAGATCTGTTTTAATTGCATTCAGATTAATGTAGGCACTTGCATCTCATATAAAAGACATAAAAACCCAAAAGAAAGGTGGATCGGGCCATAACCGGTAAGATCGGATTTAAAGTCCAAAACCACGGTTGCCGGAACCGCTAACCGGACGGATTCCCTACACCAAACGGGAGATAGTCTAATTGGGACCATCTCTCGGGGAGAATCCCTTTCTGATTGATGCTACGATATCCGAGGCATCAACAGTTTTTTGGCGCTAGAAGGAGGGCCTGAAGTGCATGGCTGATAGAGGAAAATATTCCGCGGTCATAGATAACACTGAAATCCCACTTAAAGAAAACATTCCAAACAGCCCAGATCTTGGATTAACAGACCAAGAACGCCTCATTTCTGACCCTGAGCCTCAAGAAGCTTTATACGATGTCCCTTTTACAGAAATAGAGGATTTGAGAAGACATACCAGGTCCTACGTTAGACAGCTAGGTGGTTTAAACGCTGTCAAATTCCTCCCGAAGAAAATTACACCTAGAAAGGAGCCACAGTACACCCGGGATTCAATTCTCGTTCAAAGTTTTGAAGAACTGCTAAATCTGACTTTGGAAGAAATTTTCGACACTCTTAACAAGACAGACCAAGAAAATATTGAAGAAATTACCACTCCCAAAAGTACCCCACAGGATTCACCCTACAATTCTCCACCAGGGTCTCCACGCCCAAACCCAGATATGGCCGTACCCGCATGGAGAGCAAGGGGAGCGCTGAATCTAGCTGGACCATTCCACAATCTACCAAAAAACCCAGAAAAGGTCTTGCCTAAGTATGATCCAGGGAAAGCCATCTCGGTGGAGGATCACCTCAAGAGTTTTTACTTAGCCTTGAACCTTTTGAATGTACAGCATGAAGACGTAGTCTGCAGGTTGTTTCCATACACTTTCGAGCCGAAAGTATCCTCATGGTACTTTAGCCTACAACCCAGCTCAATCTCTAGTTGGGATGAATTCGAAAAATGTTTTCTAAAGAAATACGGAAACCAAAAGACTGTGGCCACACTTATGAAAGAACTCCTATCCATGAGAATGGAGAAGAAGGAAAAGGTTCAAGACTTTAATCAAAGATTCACAACGCTGTTAAATAACTTTAGTGAAGCTAACAAACCCGCAGAAGAGTCTCTGATTGAATACTACACAACAGCTCTTGAAGGTCCAATCGCAATGTTTGTAAAACGATCCAAGAAAACTACTCTGATAGAGAATTTTGAGGAAGCTAGAAAGGTAGAGGAAGAAGCTGATAGCATTTCTAAACATGCCTTAGATATGGAACCAAAACCAGCAGCTAGCAAGAAACCTTTGCTCCTCACGAGAGGCAAAGAAGAGCCATCTACGGACATGGAAAATGTAGTTAAAATGATGCAGAAATTATCTAACAAAATCGTAGATCTCGAGAAAGACAAGGCTGCTAGTACATCTAGGAAACCTTTCAAGCCATTCTATAAAAGAAGGGAAGACGGGGAATAGTCTCATCCACCAATGAATACTGCTCCTGTCTTAAACTTGAATGAGATTGGGATGGAAAATTTCTGCACTTTTCACCAAGAACCACATTCGGAAAAGAGCTGCCCGCAATGGATCAATTCCATGAGCTTAGTCATGAACCAAATGTTAGATTCCCAGATCCCAGATCAAGATGATCCTCCGGAAGAGTCAAGCCTTGAGTTGGAGGAACCAACCCCGGACACTACTATGGTGTTGTGGGATTGGGTACCTATGACCGAATTAGTAGAAGAAGATCATGTAGATAGCTCTCCCTCTACCATAAATGTTGCCACTCGCAGCAAGGGTCCAATTGCGGATCCTGTACCAGTCACCATTCCCCATAAGCCTAAAATTTCGAAATATCCGCCTAGGAGGCATATACCAATCATCCCACCACAGCCCAAAGTAAACCAAACAGCTGCCAAACAGCCAAGCGCTGACAACACAGTTCAGCTACCTAAAGTCGCAATGAGCAAAACAGATCAGCCAAGTCGAATTGGGAACGAGCCCGACATAGGGTATGATATTATCGAAGATATCAAGAAATTCAAAGCAAACGTATCAATATTTGACATGTGTAGCTTGCCCCATCAACGAGACAAACTGCTGCATGTTTTACAACCAAAACCCAGCGTTACATTAACAGATTCTCAAGACAATCCTGAAATTAATGAGGCTAGCATCGGTGGGAAATCCAAATCCCAAACACTGCCATTCTTGTTGACATTTGAAATTTTTAATCACAATGTTCACAACTGTTTGGTAGATTCTGGAGCTTCTTCAAACGTTATGCCACTGTCAATTTGTAGGAAAATTAATGGGCAGCCCGTTCCATCTCCAGCTCAAATCATCCAATTAGACAGGACTGCTGTCAAGGTTATTGGGGAGATGAAAGACGTTCTAATTAGATTGTCAGCCGATCCTAGAGTCTGCCAATTTATTGACATAATGGTGGTCGACATTCCTGAAGCTTATGGGCTGATCTTGAGTAGGGATTGGTCTACCAAACTGAGTGGCTACTTCGCTACCGATTGGTCTCATCTATGGCTGCCATATCATAACAGGCAGAATCAGATTAAAGTTCTTAGGGAACCTCATATGAAACAAAACGTAACCCAACTAGAAGAAAAAAATGAGGCTGTAACTTTCTCTTCCTCGGTCCTGGGAAATTACTTCTTAGAAATGGATCCGGGTAACTATCAATCTGAAATCGTTAGCCATGAATCAGATAAACAGTCCGATCTCCTTCATTTCTCTCGGACTGATGATGTTGATTGTAACATAGTCAACTTAGTTGCTAACATAGACCATAAAGAAACTAACTTAGTTGAATCTGAAGATGTTTTCTGGACATTATACTTTGATGGTTCTAAAACTCTGGAAGGATCCGGAGCCGGTTGTGTTCTAATGGATCCAAAAAGGAACAAGTATTTTTTGTCTTGTAGATTAGAATTCGATTGTACTAATAACACCGCTGAATATGAAGCTTTGGTACATGGTTTAAAAAAGGCCATTGGTTTAAATGTTAAGTACCTGAAGGTCTTTGGTGATTCCGAGATAGTTGTAAGACAGGTAAGGGACACCATTCACTGCCTCTCACCTCACTTGAAAGGTTATCAGGCTGAGGTATGGGATTTAATCATGCATTTTAACGCTTTCAATATAAAATCAATTCCTAGATTGTAAAATTCTGCTGCTGATTTGTTAGCAACATCCGCTTCTAGATTGGTGCCGTCAAATAATAAATGCTCAATTGAATTGATTTTCAGGCCTTCCATTCCCGATAACATCACAAATTTTAGAGTCTTCGATGATGATGAACAAATTATCAGCTTCCTGACAAACGAAGACAGTTTCCAAAGAGCTGCAATAGATGAGGAAGAGCACGATGCTGATTTGATGAAGAAAGATGACGAGAAAGGAAATTTCATGCCAAAAGGGGTCAGGTCCCTCGAAATGCTTTTCGATCTTCAAAATAAGTTCAAAAGACCAGCTAATACCAAAACTAACAGCTCATCAATGCAACATGAGCTGGTTAATTTGGGTACCGAGGCAGAACCGAAATTTGTCAACCTTGGCAAATGTTGTTCACCAGGAGAAAGAGACAGGTTCATTAAATTGTTTAAACAGTACAAGGATGTTTTTGCATGGACCTATGAAGATCTGAAAACATATGACGTCTGCATCATACAGCATGTTATACCAATGAAAGCGGGTGTCAAGCCATTTCAGCAGCAGCTAAAAAGGATGCATCCCACCGTTGAACCGCTGATCCAAAAGGAATTAAAGAAGCTCCTGGACGCTAAGATAATCTTCAAAGTTCGGCATTCTGAATGGGTTGCAAACTTGGTTCCCGTAAGGAAGAAGTCGGGAGAGATTAGACTATGTGTAGATTTCAGAAATTTAAACAAAGCCTCGGATAAAGACAACTACCCCGTACCTTCAATGGAGCAAATTCTGCAAATGGTGTCAGGATCCGAATTGTTTTCTCTCCTCGATGGTTTCTCGGGCTATAATCAAGTGTTAGTAGCCGAAGAAGATCGCCTCAAGACCACTTTCAGGACTAAGTGGGGAACTTTCGCCTATAGAAGGATGCCATTTGGTCTAATAAATGCAGGAGCTACATTCCAAAGGGCGATGGATATTGCCTTCCGAGGATTGGGCAGGCAATGTGTTGTTGTTTACTTAGATGATGTGACGGTCTTTTCGAAGAAAAGAGAAGATCATGTTGTTCATCTAAGGCATATCTTTGATCGTTGCCGGAAGTATGGCATTTCCTGAAATCCCAAGAAGAGCGTGTTTGCTGTGCCCGAAGGTAAGCTCTTGGGTCATATCATCTCCAAAGGGGGAGTGTCAATTGACCAGGAAAGGGTCCAAACCATTAATAAGATTCCAATGCCTCACAACAAAAAATCTATGCAGTCTTTCATGGGCACCATCAATTTTGTCCGCAGATTTGTTCCGGATTTTGCACAAATTGTTAAGCCATTGCAACAGATGGTTAAACAAAGCATACAATTCAAGTGGACAGATTTGGAGAAGGACGCATTTAGAGATATCAAGGCAGCTGTAGCTAAAGCTCCTTCCTTAAGAAGTCCAGATTTTGATAAAGATTTCATCTTGTATACCTTCGCTTCGGATGACTCTCTCGCAGCTGTACTCACGCAAAAGGTGGAGTTGGGGGATGAATACCCAATTTCGTTTATGAGCACTGGTCTGCAAGGGGCTGAGCTGAATTACCCCGTAGTTGACAAGCATGCCTATGCAGTCTTCAAAGCAGTCAAACAGTTTAGGCCATATATTTTGAAGAACAGAACTAAAGTCATAGTTCCCCATCCAGCTGTCAGATCACTTTTCGTTCAAAAGGAATTGGGAGAGAGGAGGGGGAACTGGGTCACAGCTCTGCAGGAGTATGATTTGGAATTTAAACCGGCTACAATCATCAAAGGACAAGGTCTATGCAAGTTACTGGCGGGAAACTCGGCTGATGAAGAGCACCATTGGAGAAACGAAGCTGAGCTCAATTCGGTTGAGGTATGCCATATCTTTAGAGCTCCCCAGTCATGGTATGGGGATCTAGTGCACTATTTACAGCAGGGATATCTACCCAAGCACTGGAATTCTAAACAAAGAAGGGCACTCCGCTTGAAATCAGCACCCTATCAAATCATTGATGGGATTCTTTTCAGAAAGAATTATGATGGAGTCCTTCTTAGGTGTTTGGAAAAGGAAGATGCAAACAAAGTTGTCAAAGAATTGCATGATGGCCCCGCAGGGGGCCATTATTCAGGAGAGACGACAGCACACAAGATACTGAGAGCTGGTTATTATTGGACCACTTTGTTCCGAGATGCCCACACATACGCACGGAACTGTGATGTATGTCAAAGAAGCGCTGGGAAGTTACCTAAGGCTGCAGGTCCATTGCAGCCGGTCATCATCTCTGAGCCTTTTGAGCAATGGGGCATAGATGTTATCGAAGAAATAAATCCAAATTCTTCATTGCAACACCGATACATCCTGACGGCTACCGACTACTTCACTGGGTGGACGGAGGCCACCCCATTGCGCAAGATCAATGAAGATGCAGTCATCAGCTTCTTGAAAGAAAACATCATAACCAGGTTTGGGGTTCCAATTTCCCTTGTTTTTGATAATGCTACTTATTTTTCGTCTTGCAAGATAAATGAATTTGTTTATGAATGGGGAATTAAGTTGCATTATTCAGCCAATTACTACCCTCAGGGAAACGGATTAGCTGAATCCTCAAACAAGAATCTGATTCGAATCCTTAAGAAAACTGTGATAGAAAACCAGAGAAGTTGGCATCTGGCTCTCCCAAACGCCTTATGGGCAGATAGGGTAACCCCGAAGAATGCTTTAGGTGTCTCCCCTTTCACTCTTGTCTATGGAAAGGAAGCCATACTTCCCCCAAATGTCTTACTGCCATCCTTGCAACTATCCCAAGCCTCTCGGGGTTCTGGTAGCCAAGCCTTACAATCCAGGATCAACACCCTGCTTCAACTGGATGAAGCCCGACACAAAGCTAAAGATCGATTCCATCAACACCAGGACATAGTTAAGAGATGGTTCGATAAGAGGAAATCCGGTAAGAGGGATTTTGAAGTCGGGGATTTAGTCCTGAAATGGGACCATAATCATGAAGGCAAAGGAATGCATACGAAATTTCAACATCTATGGGTAGGCCCGTACCAAATTTCTGCAAAATTAGGCCCATCCACGTATAAATTGACTAATCTCGAGGGAGAGGAAGTAGCCCTTCCTCTCAATGGCCTTGCTCTGAAACAGTACTTCGCATAAGTCTCCTCGAGACTTCCTGTACATAAATAAAGTTTTCATTTTGCTTTCGCTTTTAGCTGTCTTATGTTTCGGCCATGTTGTTTCTCTTTTTGTTATTTGAACTTTTGCAACAAGTTTTGTTTCCTGAAGGTCCCGTTGAAGATAGATCTCTCGAAGAAAACTTGCAACCCATGAGTCTGGAACCCTGCTCACTAAACCCAGTCTGTTGTGCTCTCGCTGAAATGTTCAAAGGGAAGGAACATACCCTGCTAGTCACACTAATCCCGTTTAATGGCAGAGACCCATGGCCATCTTCACTACTATCATTGGGCTCCACCCACTCTCACACTTTAAAGGCATCTCAAGAAGGTTACCTAAGTTGGACCCATGGAAAGTGGCACCTCTCGAGGACATAGGGTATTGAGATGACTCCATGCTGCAGATTTAAAAGCCAAAATGGCCTACATTCAAGAGTCTATTTTCCAGGAATTCTCACCTCCATTAAAGCATGGCTGAGACAAAAGCAAAAGGACATGTAAAATCAAGAAGGCTGTCCAAAAGGCCCAGCTCAAAAGGGGCTCCTCTCCGTCCGTGAAGTTTGATCAAATCAATAAAATCTCTAACTCACACAAAAGGACATTATGGATTGAGGAGCCCAAATCAAAGATCATGTCCAAAAGAAAATATCCCTGGAAGGCTCAAAAAGCTAAGCTGTCCAAAGTATGAGCATCCCAAAGGGTGCCAGCAGCATGGGAATGAGGAACAAGAACAATAATGTCCACGAGAAAGTGTTGCAAATCCTGTGGAGTCCGGCAGTAGTGGCCATTCGAGAGATGACCCTCCTAAAATGAATCTCATATGCTGGTCCTCTGAGAGTGGTGAAGATGTCTCGGTCAAAGCTCCCCTTTCCCCAGCGACTAGCATGGAAAGCATTTCCTTCCCCCGCATAAGTCTGAAATGCTCAGCTGAGTAGTACACCCGAGGTGGATGTGGTTAATGAGGTTTCGGACCATGAAGAGGAATTGTTCAGAGATCTGTGTTCGCTAGCGACTCGCCATTGTTGTTGCAGCAACCCCCCCCAAAAAAAATTTTAACATATTGGGGCCCCTCCTTCTTTGTTTTTGCAGAAAGTTTGCTTGAGAAGCCATCCCAGCCGTCAGTTCTATTTTCAACATAAAGTTTTACTTCCCTGCTGAACATCCTGCCATCAATCCTTCTATTTTTGTTTGTTCCCAAAGAGCCAAAAGATAACTTAGTTTTTCCCCTACGTTTTGGAATAATTCGGACTATCTCCACGACTTCAAAGACATACGTCCAACCTTTCCGAAAGAAGGACTGAGATTCTCTTTGTCAAAATCTGCGGAAGCCATTGAAAATTAGTTCCCTAAACGACGGAAGCTTTTGCTCAAGCCTTCCGCAACCGCGGAAAGATTCCAGTTTTGCTCCCGAAATTGCGGGCCTCATTCACTTTAAATCTCCCGAAAAGGACTTAGATTTTCTTCCAATCAGAAAAAACTGCGGGAACATTGGGAGAATACTTCCCGAAACGGCGGGGGAATTCAGCGAAACCGCCCGAAACGGCGGAAGCCGCCGTGATATCTTCCCGAAAAGGATTTGGAATTTTGGTTGAAATTCTGCGGAAACCTTCCGGTTGTGCTCCCGAAATGGCGGAGGCCATTCTCATAAACCGCACGCCTAAGCCTTCCGAACTAAAAGGACTTGGAAAATTTTCGATCGTTGCTTCTGCGGAACGGTTCAAGTTCCGAAACGACTTAGCTCCCGAAACGGGGGAGCCCTTCACTCAAGCCTTCCGCAACCGCGGAAAGGTTCCGACTTTGCTCCCGAAATGGCGGGACTCATTCGCTTTAGTCTCCCGAAAAGCACTTAGAACATTTTTCAACTGTCCGCGGAGAGATTGGAGTTTTCTTCCCGAAACGGCGGGGACAATTCGTAAAAACGCTCCGAAACAGCGGAAGGACTTAGGAAAGACGCCCGAAAAAGTCAGATTGGTTTGTTAAAATTGCGGAAGGTTTTGATGGAACCCTCCCGAAGCTGCGGAAGCCATCCGCATAAATCCCGCGGAAGAATTAACGATTCCCTTCTGAAGCTATGAAAAGAACTTAGAAATTTTTTCCAAGAAACTATCGCGGAAGCCTTCAGCCTTTGCTCCCGAAACCGCGGAAGCCTCCGGGCTACCCTCCCGAAACGTCGGAACCCAATCGCTTAAACCACTCGGAAAAGAACTTCGAAACGATCCCGGGAAACTGTGCGGAATAGGATAAGATTTGCTCCCGAAACGGCGGGAGCTATTCGTCTAAAACGCCCGATGAGACTTAGAAAAAACTTCCAAAAAACACGCGGGAGCCCTCAAGTCTTCCTTCCGAAATGGCGGAAGCCATTCACAAAAGCCTTCCGAAACTAGCGGGAGCCTTCGCCATACCTTCCCGAAAATCAACGAGACTTTGAAAGTTTTGGTTTGCGGAAGCTTTCGCAAATAGCTCCCGAAAGGGCGGGAGCCTTGGCGCTACTCGTCCGCAACGCGGGGGTCTTTCGCGGAAGGCTTCGAGTTTCCTTTCCGCAATAAGCCCCGAAACGGCGGGAGCTTTCATTGAACCCTTCCGCAACGGCGGATACGATTCACAATCTGGCCCCGCGAATGGCGGTCGCACGGAAACCGAGGTACTTCGACATGACCGCGGCAGGTGGCGTATTTAAGCCACATTCTAATGGTGCCAACCACCAACCTTAATGCCCGCACGTGCCCGTTTTTTATAAAATACGGTAGGGGCTCAAACCAACGCACCATTGTTTTTCGAATTGGCCAATGACGTGCGACGCCGTGCAAATCGTTCCAGCTCACCTCGCTCATCCGTGCTCGCGGCCACCTTGCTCAAGCAGTCCCCACGGTGCCAGGTAGGATTCTAACCTGGAATTTCGCCATTGGGTTATCTTTTGTGCGAAAACAATTGGTTTTAGTGGGATTTTGACGGGAAAATCGTCATAGGCATGGGTTAAAACATTAACAATATGTTTTACCCGTCAGATACAGTTGAATGGAGTTTCCGTCATGCAAAATCGTCATAGGCATGGGTTAAAACATTAACATTTTATTATTGAGTAGTGATGGTAAGTGCGGGCGGTTAATCGTGTCCCATTTTAAACCCCGGGCCGCGCCCCTTGTTTTGGGAGAATTTATCGAAGCCCCATGGGCTTTCCATGTCCCCGGCCGTAAAACTCAGGACTTAAAACCTTGGGCCCTTCCGTAAGCCTCAGCCCCAACACGCCCTCTACTCAAGGCAAAACCTGGTCCCATCCGCCATTGGCCCATTCAAAACCCGTGAACGTTCAAGCCGCGCGAGCCGAAACCTGAAGCCATGGCTGCCCTAGCACTGCCCGTCAGTATATCCCCGACGCCGTCACCTTCGCTCGAACTAGAGTCTCCCATAGAGCACCTCGGCGGGTGGCCGTGCGTGACGATGGCATTCAAAGCCCTCACCAAGTCTAAAATGCGAAAGGGGCTCCCTTGTCGTCACAAAGTCTTCTCGACCCGCGCCTCCCCGCCGTTAACCTCTCCGACCGCAGCTATAACGAAAGACACCCCCTTCCGCAGGGTGGAACCAAAACCATTGCTTCCGCAATTCGCCTATCGAGCCGAAAACCGATGGCTTCCGCAATTCCCCAAGGCTCACCTGAAAGCACATTGCTTCCGCAAATCGCCTATCGGTCCGAGAACAAAATGTATCCGTAGCATAGCCTATCCCCTCAAGAGCATCCCAATCCCATCCTTTTAAGAGATTCAAGTGCTTCAATTTATGTTTCGTATTGAAATAGTAACAGCTTCATTGTACTTATCTTATTTGATATATTATCAAAACAATGATGCTTTCTGTTAAAACCTCACAGCATGTTGCTCAAAATCATGATGTATTGTATATGGGTGCCATCAGGGATAAGCCAAGATGTCGAAAACCGGTAAGAAGAAGGCGAAGATGACAGAAAAGAAGCCTGCCCCTCTCAAGATTGAAACCTTGCTCCAAGACACTAAGTGCACCACTGGTGTCCCTCCAGAAATAAGATGGGATGACATATATAGAATGATCAGAGACCAAGAAATCCCAGATATGTTGCTGGAGGAAGCACCAATCTATCAAAATATCAGAGCCTCAGGCATAACTAGAGCCGCTACCCGCCCTGAGCTGTTCCCCTGTGCTGAAGTAATCGGATGGTTACTCCAACATGTCGATGCTGAAGGAAGAGTGATAAATGATAGCGGGAAAGTGGCTATCGCCTCATTCCAACCCGCATATCTTGCGGCAGCCTACAGATTTCCCCGTGTCCATCAAGCTCTGACTGATGAATGGTTAAGCCAGATGAACAACATCGAGATGGCCAAGAAGCTGCTGATGGCAGGGAAGCATTTGAGGAAAAAAGGGAATGATGAGTATGACGTACATAATCTAAGAGCCCCTTATAGATTGATTGCCCTGATGCTGTGCAGAATCTTTGGCATGCCCGATGGCACAGTATACAAGATTCAGTGGGTCCCTATCATTCATTATGTGGCATTTCAAGGAACAGTGTTTGACTGGGCCACTATCCTGTCAGATAGTCTGGCCTCAATGATAAGTACTGCTAAGCCAGGGCTAGCCTTGAAGAAGGCTGAATTCTTCATGTCCTCATATCTGATAGATTGTATTTTGGCCAAGATAGAGTTTCCCAAATTGGGGTGTACATGGGATAGGGCCACCGCCCCGGTCTACATCGCATTCAAGATGTTGTGGGCTCAGAACTACAAGCCCAGCTACAAACTCATCTGTGAGGGGTTCATCATGCCCCTATACAAGAAAATGTTTAAGGAAGAACCAAGTTGCCTGTCAGAAAATGCTTTGGAAGTCCTTGAGGAGTATGGGGACTTTTACTTTTCAGAACAAGGTACCTACCTGAGAATGTTTGGAGGGACTAAGCCCCCATACATATTGCCGCAGTATGCCACAAACTACGTGGTGCTGAAGGAAGCAGTAAGACAACTCTTCTTGGATGGAGTTAGAGCATTGCTCCACAAGCAGCACAAGGCTTCCTTTCCCCCTCTGCCTTTCTGCATCGGTGCTTACAAGTTTTCAGGGGTTGCCTCGGCCAATGAGTTTGTTCAAGAGTTGAAGGCCTTCCACTTCGGTGACATCATCTTCCACAGGAATGACAGAAAGGGTAAAGTGGCCGAGCATTGCAAGGGGAACTATGCTCACTTCGAATACTCCCACTACCCTGATGCCGAGGAGGAAGCATTCAGAGGCATCAGCAACATGACTGAGCTATGGATCTGTCGCCAAGGTACTGGAGCGAGCTCTAGCTCAGCCAAGGCCCAGAAGACCGTCCAGCAAAAGGAGAAAGAAGCTGAGGATGCCCGAGCTCAGGAAGAGCTCAGATTAAGAGAAGAGGCAAGGTTACAGCAGGAAGCCGAGGAAGCAAGAAAGCAGCAAGAAGCTGAAAATGAAAGACTGCGGAAAGAAGCTGAAGAAGCCCGAAAGAAGAAAGAAGCTGAGCAGGCTGAGGCAGAAAAGAAGGCGGAAGAAGAATTGAAGACAAGGGAAGATGCCCAAGCAGGTGGGTCCGGTGTCCAAGACATGGAGATAGACACCTCTCAAGTAGGTGGCGCTGTTACCCAAAAGGAAGGAGTAGACCCTGCTCAAGAAGTCCGGACCCCACCTATGGAAGAGGACATAGACATCATAAACCGACCAATTGTCCCGTACACCCCATCAGGAAAGCATACGGTGTCTAAATGGAATGAGTTTGTGTATGATAAGAAAAGAAAAGCGATGGTCCTCCAATCAGAACAGAGGATTAAAAGTCCCTTCCATGAAGACATTATTACTCACCGGGAGGTCACCGTCATGCAAAACACGGATCAAGATCCCATTGCTATGGCATCCGCAGTTATAGCAACATCAAAGGCATCATTTTCCAATGTAGGTGGTATAGTCAAAGAAAATATATTGACAAAGAAGAGATCACGCACGCTGCAACAAAATGTGGCTAATGAGCAAGCCCAAAGAGATCTGGCAGTAAACAAATATAACTGCTTGTACGCTGAGCATAAGGAGCTGTCAAACAAGTACAACCAGCTGGAGGAGGAAAAAGACCAGCTAACATTTCAAATGATGATTGTGGAAGCAGAGAAGAATGGTGCAGAAGAAAAGGCATCTCTGCTAGAAGCAGACAAGCAAGCATTAGCTGAGCGTTTAGAGCAAGCGGAGAGCACGACCTTAGACCTATCTCCCTTCCACGAGCTGTCATGCAATATCCTGCAGCAAGGGTATGGCTCCCAAGAGCTAATCACTGAAGATGTATGCAAACTCAAGGCCATGGTAGTCAGGCTAAAAGAGATTAATGCAGAATCCCACAGGCTCAAAGCTAAGAATACCCGTGTCAAGGCAAATGTCATAAGCCAGATGGCATGGAGAGAAGGGAAAGGAGGTTTCCCCCCGCATCTTCCTTTTAAGGCCGTGGAAGATTTTAATGAAGATATAGCCTTGTTGGAGTTTGGCAGGAACTGTGCCAATAAGCTGATAACCAGCGTGCAGAGGACAACAGATAGGATCAACAACCTATACCAAAAGCTCAAAGAAGTCCATGACAACTGCACATTGAGCTTCCCTCAGACCCTAGAAGACTTCCCGGAAAAGGAGCAGCGGTTGTCTCAACTGAAAGAAGAGCTAGGCGTCCAGATGGATTATGTGAAAAGGATTGATGTCCTGGCCATGGATGATCTCCAACATTACATCGGTTCATCAACACTTCACAACCATCTGCTGAAGGAAGCGCATCAAGTTGCTGAAGCAGAAGTACAAACCATTAAAACAGAGCTCGGGAAGAATGTGACTTCTCAGAAAATCCTGTTTCCTACTGCAGCAAACATAATCATAAGAGACACAGGAGTATGGCACAGCTACATAGCAGAGGAGGACAAGAAAGCTGCAGTAGCAGCAGAAGCATCAGTAGATCCGGCAGCATCTCTCCCAGCAGCCTCTTCCCCAACAATGGCAGAAAATATGGCCAGTTCAATTTCCCCTTCCCAATTAGGAGCGGCATCAGCAAGGGATTCGAGGGCCTCTTCCCAGGCATCATCAGTGACAATTAACTTAGGCGACCCTTTGCTAGGAGAAGATCACGCACAGGAATGAAGAGGCTGAATTCAGTGAGCCACTCTTTTCAGCCAAACACGTGCCCAACAGGGAAAGCTTTGATGTCGGCCAATTTTCTGTTATGTATATTTTAAATATGTAAGGCGTAAGCCATGGGACAGCTGTCCCTAATTTTTGTCAAAATATTTTTGTAAAGGAAGTGGCTATTTTTGGTGATCGATTATAGTAGAAATCCCTGTAAGTGACAGGTGGAAAGTGCTAGGTGTCAGCCCAAAGGGCAAAGTTGTAGCTATAAATAGCATCTAGGAAAGATTAGTAGGGACTTTTGGCAGGGAATGAAAATTTTGGCAAACGATATGAGCTATCTTGTATCGTGTCTGTAAATTGAATTTTCTAATAGAAGCCACGGGAGATGGACGTTTTGCCTGGGACGTTGGATTGCTCTATATTGGACTATTCTAATGACTGCGGTTCAGTAATGTGAGATTATTCTTGACATCTGAATTATTTCTTTGCATTAATGATTTTGCTCCTCGCTGTGCATGCGTTCTCTCCATTTTGTGAACAATGAAATATGTTGCTGCAGATTTCTTTGTCTAGATCGAATGGCTAACTGCTCTTTCTTCAGGATAATACACGCGGCTCATTGTTCATGCCTTTAAATTGCTCCTTGCAGGGATTTTTGAGTTTAATTTCAGTTTTGTTACATCTAGATCTGTTTCTTTATTTTTGTTACATAGATTAAATAATTTTGCTTTCTTCTGTTTATGACTAATAGATGCGTTCTTAAAGCTTCTTTTCAGATCTGTGTCTTCATTTGATTTCTTCTGTTTGTGAGCAATAGACGCGTTCCATGTTGAATGAGAAGCTATCTTCTCGAGATCTGTATCTTGCTGTAGCTTTGGTTGTGAGAAATAATAGCTATCTATTCTTGGTTTACGATACTTGTTACAGCTGATTGCTCTTCCCTTTAGCGTGTTCCCTGCATGGATAGATAGATTTGTTCCAGTTTTAGGCTCAAATCTGTTTTAATTGCATTCAGATTAATGTAGGCACTTGCGATTCATATAAAAGTCATAAAAACCCAAAAGAAAGGTGGATCGGGCCATAACCGGTAAGATCGGATTTAAAGTCCAAAACCACGGTTGCCGGAACTGCTAACCGGACGGATTCCCTACACCAAACGGGAGATAGTCTAATTGGGACCATCTCTTGGGGAGAATCCCTTTCTGATTGATGCTACGATATCCGAGGCATGAACAGGCCCTTTCGCAAAATGGGTCATCGATTTTATGCATTGTAGGACTACCTCGGTCGAGGGGCATAGTTACATCATTGTAGCTGTGGATTACTTCAGAAAGTGGGCTGAGGAAATGCATACATACCTAAATGACAGAAAAATTGCCGCACTCTTCATGTTCAATCATGTAATAGTGCGGTTTGGAGTTCTTCAGGTGATAGTCACCGATCATGGTTCTCACTTTCAGAACCACATGGTTGGTGAACTGAGTGATAGATTGGGTTTTCGCCATGAAAACTCAACACCATACTACCTGCAGTCCAATGGACAGGTCGAGGCCATTAACAAGGTCTTGAAAACTATGGTCCAAAGGATGGTAGGTACGCATAAGTCCAACTGGCATAATATGCTCTTTTCTGCATTATGAGCCTATAGAACTTTCGTTAAAACCGCCACAGGTTTCACTCCTTTCCAATTGGTGTATGGATTGGAGGTTTTCCTGCCTATAGAGGGTGAAATCCCATTTGTAAAACTCGCTGTCGAACTTCTTCCTAACACTACTGCCGAGGAAGAACATTTGTTGTACTTAGCAAAACTTGACGAGTCCCGCCGAGATGTTGCTCTTGCTAACAAAGCACACAAGAAACGTGTCAAAGCTCAATACGACAAGTCAGTTGAACCTTGTATCTTCAACGAGGGTGACGTGGTCCTCACATACGACAAGAAACATGACAAATTAGGAGCAACAAAGTTCAAGTCCATGTGGCACGGACTTTACATTGTCAAATATGTTTTGGAAAAGGGAGCTTACGAGCTTGAAGATTATGAAGGAGTAACTTTGGGTGAACCCCGTAATGGGCTTTCCCTGAAGAGGTACTATGCCTGAACCTTTCATGCATAAAATTTCTTTTATATATTGTACATGGAGTGTTTGTGTGTTTTAGTGTGGTGTGACGCGTTTTTTTTTAGTGTCTTTAGATCTTGTTTCAGATTCTTATACCATGTTATGTCTGCATGTGAAGATGGAAACGTGCTACGGATTCACGGATGACGCTAGTAGGCATACCCGTAACCTTGCCTCGGCAGCCTGGGTAGTGTATTCCCCAACAGGCGAGTTCATAATCTCAGGAGGAAGTGGCCTCAAATTTGCAACCAATAATGCCACAGAATATTAGGCGGTAATTGGAACCCTAACTGATGTTATTCCCTTGGGTATGAACCACATTGTCATCCACATGGATTCTCAATTAGTGGTTTCCCATCTTAACTGGATCTACGCTATCTGCGATCCTACCCAACTCCATCTCTTTAGACGAGTATGTTTCCTGGAAAGTTCATTCGAACCCATTCAATACCTGCACATTCCACGAGAGTTAAACACAGTTGTTGACTCAATGGCCAACTTCATTCTAGATTGGTACATCGCACACACATAACACTCATAATATGTAAAAGCATTCACGACATGTAAATAATGCACTTTATAAAAATCAAAGCATATGAACAAGATCACATCATTTTTGAAACACATAATGTATAAATCACCGGGAATGTCTATATATATATCATCAAAAGTAGTGCTGGTACAAAAATCTAAAGCACGATGGCTTTTAGTAAGTGTCTACAAAATCTGAATCCTCGTAGCTTTCAGTAGTACAAAATTTGAGGCCTCTAAACTCTCAGTACAAGTATAATAACGTCATCAGGCCCGATGCCTAGCTCGAACACCCCTAGGATGGACAACTCTCTGTCGCTGAGAATGGAAGCACTCCACAGTCCTCGCTACCTTGCAGAGTAAGGCATTGAAGCGCACAGATGCTCCAACTCCAAACCTCTGCATAGGTCTCGGTAAGTCATCTACTGCTAGCTCAAGAACATCCACTGTTAGTTGGGACAAGTTCCTATACACATCCTCCATCTCTACGATGGCAACATGAGCACCTGGGGGCACAACTGCTTCCCCACCTCTATCTCTCCTCACCAGAAGAGAGACTCCTACAGGCCGTATGGGACCCACATCTGCACACACATGTTATATACTTGTCAGCACTACAACAAAAATAAAAAAAATCATAAATATACAAAAATAAAAAATACAAAGGTTTTGTTCTTACCGATATCTCCCCATGCTGTACCCTCGGGCAGCACTAAGTTAGGCTCCTCTCTGAAATCCATACTGGCGTATGCATAGTCCTCAACCATGAGTAACTGGTCTTCCAGCCAGCTGAAAAAATTGACACCAAAGCTGATGATAGGGCCATCACCTCTGCCCATCGGAGCATGTGAGGATCCCTAGGATCCTTGTCATCCAGTAGTACCTGTGGGCGTAAGAGGGGGATCTGCTCCAAGAGGAGCGATACCACTATCGATCCATATCCAAACAACTTGAGCTCTCCCCACCGACAATTGGTCAGCTGAGCTCAGATGTTTGCGAGGAGACCCTCGTACCAATTGAAGATCTTGGGTGACATACACTCCTCCACATAGAGCATCTGAGTCCGAGTGGCCATGTGTGTGGCTTGGCTTCCCGCCACTCTAGTGATAGTGAACAATATGGCACGCAGTGGGCGGTTTACAACATCCCTAATGGGGATCTTCCCACTAGATGATCAAGCATGAGCAGTACAATGCTGTGCCACCATGTCATCAATAGTGCGATCACTAGCTCGTGATCCAGTGATAACTACAGGGTCCCCTCTCTAGGACAAACTGGTAAGAAAATAGATGTCCTCAACATCTATAGTGAGGATGTTATCACCGATCACAAAGTGTTGCTGGGCCGCATCCCAACACCAGAGCATATGTGACAACAACGGGCTTTGGGACCTCATGCCCTGAATCTCAAAGAACTTGAGCAAACCACAGTTTCTCAAAGCATTCACGCATTGTGGATCATTGGTGGCTTGTACATCTTCCACCTCGTGTTCTCTTTCCCTCCACTCCAATACCATTTTTGCTTGCTATCAACCTATCAAAGTGGGCATTTAAACAATGTTAGGCCTCACTCCAACCACTGGAAGTCCACCTTTTGGGTTTGATTTGATGGTTGGGGTATATGTTTTCGCCATCTCACTGTGCTATTGCACACAGTGCGATGGCGTCGCACTCCATGTTTTCAGGACTTGCACTGAGTCGGTCTCGTCGCAGTTCCCAAAAGGGTAGATTGCGACAAGCCGAGGGCGCAATATCCCTCCACAAATCCATCAAAAAACCTAAAAAATGGACCAAAATCAAAATGTAATCCACTACAAGTTTGTTGGATGAAGTTTAGGCTTACCTGCTCTAGACGGTGGGTGAAATGGCGGCTCATAGCTCCCGAAATCAGCAAGTGAAGTTTTAGCTCCAAACTGGCACTTCTTCTCCCAAATTGACAAATGAAACAATGGTGACTATATTTGACCCATTTTTCTATTTATAAATTAAATAGAATATTCCTTTTTCAAATATTTGATGCTTTTAGGTCATTTGCTATAGTTTTAATCATTTTTTATCATATTTGGAATATCGGTTGACTATTTGACCTAGTTTCCAAGTATGCAGGAGTTGTTAAGTGATATTTTGTGCTGTTTCTCACATTACAATGGTCATCTCAGGTATGCACAAGTCCCTTGAATGTTTTGTTATTATTTTGCAACGGTTAGATTGTAATTATTTTATGATGACGAGCTTACTCTTCGTTTTTTATTGTGCTCTTGAAACTATGAGAATAAGTACTGAGTTATGATTTATATCTTTTTTGGGCTCATTAAACTCCCACGGAAAAGGAGACCCCCCGGAGTCTACCTTTAAGCTCTTTTCAGGCTCTCGAAAAAAGAAAATATTGCCATGCGAACTTGTCGCATTCACGCTTGTTAAAGTATTTGAATGGTCGTCTTCTTGGTGATAGTTTACCCCTTTTTCAGGCCAAGGGGCACTACTTACGAAAAAGGTATACTCCAGCCAATCATGACTGGAAGAGTCCTCTCCCGTGTTGTTTTACCCTTTTTCGGGCGATGAGGCTAACTTTATGAAAAAAGTACCATTGGAGTCTTCTTTAGTTTTTTTTAGACTCTCTAAACATGAAATGATGACTGATTTTACCTTCTATGGACTCGTTAAGCTCTTATATTGAAGGGCCCGCCATGGGATGAACCCCTCCTATCCAAGGTTCGGAAAATATTTGGGATTGGACTCATCTATGAGATGAGCTATACCGAGCATCTAGTTACCCTCATCAAGCTCGTAAAAAACACATGAGGCACTCATCATTCATGATGGGGAAAAAGGAAGGTTTTTATGTTACACACTTTGTTAGTGGCAGTACGTAGTCATTCTTGAACATGGCACTCATCTGCATTTGCATACTGCACTTGGATTATCCATTTGTCATCGCGTTTTACCTACTTCCCGAGTCTTGTTACTCCTTTGAGTCATTTGAAGAAAGCTTCCCTCAATAGTTGCATTAGGATTTAGTATGGTACTCATCATGTCAATACTGCCAAGTCATGCCATGCCCATGTTCAAGAATACATCCACCATTTATCATCTACAGTCAGTACACCTGCCACTATGACGGTTTACTCTCGGTCATTCTTGCATGTTACTGTACCGTCCAATCTACTCTACACATCTTTTGTCGTGTTTAGTGTCGATAATGGGGGATTCATCATGGCCCTCTTTCGACAGATTCATCCTTGTTGACATCAACTCATCATCCGAGGATTGAATCTAGAAACCAACCAAGTACCTTGGCCTTGCATACCTTAATGGCATTTTACCTCGCTTTCAACATGAGTTTACATTATTGACTCTTGATTGAAAGATTTCATCTTGTGTTCGACTTCAACTCACTTATTCATGCTTGGTGACATGTACTGTGATACCTTGGGAATCATTGACATTAATGGTGATCTCCCTCGTGCTTGTTAATGGTTTACATCAATGACCGGTAATCAAGTGGTTTCTACCATGTTCGACGTCAAAACCTTTGTAATCACATGGATAGATTTGTATCATTACAGGTTTAGCTTGAAGACCCTGGGGAGCCATGTTTTACCCAGGTTGAGATGGAGTTTTTATTGATTTATATCACACGGATCCACATTTGTATTGGTCGTGGCTGTGTTATCATCTCATCATGGATCTATGCTTGTGTCTAGTAGCCATGATTGTGTTCAGTCAGTCATTACTACCATGGATTTGCATTGTATTAGTCGGAAGCCATGTTGTGAGTCATTTGAGACTGTGTACTCAGAGTTAGTTGTACTACAACAATGTCCTTCATCCGACAAGTCTGTTGCCATTCCTTCTATCAAAGCACTTCACCTGTCTATCTTCAACAACTTCATGCTCTAGGGGGCATTCTGTTACACCTAAAATATTCCGATCATGAGATTCAGTGTATACACCCCTCGAGTTACCTTGACTGAGTGATTGACCTGGAAGATTTTGTACCCATTTGTACTAGGTTCTGAGAGGTCGTTGCAGGTTTCACTCATGCAACATGCGACGTTGTAGCTTACTCTATTACAGGGTGCGATGATGTCATTTAATAGGAAAAAATATCCCTTCGAGCCCTTTCTCGAAGCTTGCTGACTTGGGACCCTATCCCTAACCTATTGGGAGAGCTGGCATTCGGTTCCTAACACCTTGGAAGGATCCCCTAAGCCTCTCCTATCATATCTCAACCTATCCTATCCTCACCCTATCCACTTAGTCCTATTTAAATGAAGCTCACTCCCATCGCAAGAGGAGGAAGTCTATGGTATTCTTATGCTGGTGAAATCAAGCCCAATAGATCTAACACTCTAGCTTGCAGAACCTTAACTTCTCTCTAGGATCTTTGGCATGGCTTGTCGAAAGGAGCTTGCAGTTTTAAGGCTATGATTGTAATCCTCTTTTCTATTGCACTCCTCACTCTTCAATACTGTTAATATAATTGCTTTCCATAAATATTGTCTCCCTGATGATGTTTAGAGTTTTCTTCCTTAACTGTTAACTTATATCTATCACAAGGGATATATGCTTTCACTTCTCATGGTCTGTTACATGTTCAACAGGGTTTAGCTACTTGCGATCTGGCAGTGCTGTAGCATTGGATCAATGAAGGAGAAAGAGATCTACGAATATAAGGTAAACGATTTACTCTTTGATTTGTATTTCTATATGATCTAGGAAAGTATTTTATGTTTTGTCTTATTTGTTCTAGACTTACGTTAAGCTAGGGAGATCATGCCTTGAGTCCGCTCTTGGTATATTGTCCGCAAAACAATTCTTCAATGGACATATCCTTCTGTAGCATGTGCATAAGCTAAACTTGTAGGGTTTGTTATAGATTCAAATGGCTCTTTTGGTTATTGCATTCGTGAAGTTGCTTAAATCTCCTCTGGGATGTGTGGTGATCATAGTCACAAAATTTGGCTCGATAGAAGACTCCACTAGATTGGCCAAAAGGACAAAGATTGGATTGCATGTTCAAATCCAGATTTAGATCTTTAAAGAGGTTTGTTGATTAGTTATCTAAAATATAATGTTGAAAATCAGAGGGTGGAAAGTTGGAAACCCTGTTTTCCACAAAAGGAGAGAGAAACCATAAATTAAAGCCAAGGTTACCTTTATGTAGTACTCAGGCCATTATTCCATGAAAGTGACATTTTCAATCCTTGAAATATATACATAAAAACCAATGAGTAAAACATGCTTAGAAAATTATGGGCTTACAAACAAATTAGCTCATTTACATAGAGTTTACTTGGATAATAAATTTGTATTTAGGTACATGACAACATTCATCCTTAGTATGCATATGCTTCTTATAATGTTCACACATTGTTCATAAGCCCTATGAGGATGGTTGCTTCTACTTCTCTTTGCTAAGGACCTTCTTTTGTGGAGTGCATATAGCTGATCCATATGCGCTTTTTGCAATAGAGGTGTAAGTCTTAATATGCTTCTTCTTAGCTTCCATAAGTTACAGGTACATGGATTTTGTACAAGTTTAATGAAGA
This sequence comes from Larix kaempferi, assembly GCA_027924585.1. Classification (NCBI taxonomy): domain Eukaryota; kingdom Viridiplantae; phylum Streptophyta; class Pinopsida; order Pinales; family Pinaceae; genus Larix; species Larix kaempferi. The sequence goes on from BSBM01000438.1 coordinate 14,620,982, forward strand.
GTTTTGAATGTCAAATAGACAAAATCCTTTCAAATATAACTATGTATCCCTATCTCTTTCCTCTATAGAAATATGCAACAAAATCTCTTTACTTAAGGATTTTAGGGGCATCATAAAATTTCTGCCATAGCCTTTGCCTAAGGTATTTCCACTGGATTCCCACTTATGTTAATACCTTGTAGGGTAGATTGTCTTTTGCAATATTTGCTCAAAATCTACTTAGTTTAGGATGGGACATCTTTCTTGTTTCCCGTGTTACTGGCAAAAGCTCTCCCACCACAATAGGGCATGGCTTGTAATCTTTAATTGGGTAAATGAGACTTTCTGCGGGTTACCCTTGGCATCAAAAGTAAAGTTCTAATAGCCAGCCTCAACATTAAATAGACCTTATTCAAAAGATGATTTTTTAACAATGATACTGGAGTAATTGGGGTACATAACAACATTCATTCTTAGTATGGCCATACTTGTAATGTTCACAAGCCCTATGAGGATGATTGCCTCCATACACAGATTCAGGTTTCTGGATGATATTGGTCAAATTTTGTTTATGCTTCTCTTTGCCAAGCACATTCTTTTGTGGATTACACTTAGCTGATTTATTTGAGCTTTCCACAATACAGGTGTAAGGGTTGATGTTCTTCCACATGGCTTCCAGCCTTCCAAAAGTTCTAGGTACATGGCTTTTGTTCAAGCTTCATAAAGATTTTGAATGCCAATTAAAGCAAGCTCCTTTTTTGGTGCAAGGTTCAAAGATTGTCATAACAGTTAACTATCTCTTCCTTTGATTAGTATATTGGTGACAAAGAGTTCTCTTTCGCCTTCTAAGCTCCTCTCTTGTTTTACAATGAGCCCATAGAAGAATCCTATTCTGTCGAGATTTAAAGCATACCATTGAATAGTTGCATTTCTATTTTATTCTGTATTTTGAAAAGAAATGAAATTGGATGGATTTGAGAGTCAACATCAACTTACAAAAGATGTGATATTGGTTGTATTACTATTAACCAAACTTGCCACTTGACTCTAGTTGCTAGTTTTGAAACATCACCTCCCAAATCCATTCTTACTTGCATAGCCTTCAGAATTTTAGAACCTGTTCTTACTGGTTTAGCTGATTTCTAATTTTCATCTCTTGATGAATGTGTTGAATTTGCTTTAAATGGT